>CANYLF010954499.1:0-10250 GCA_948193215.1 Bocquillonia castaneifolia | reverse complement strand
CCTTGCCTTTCATTTCCTCCTTAGTAGGAAAAACATGGTCTGTAGGAATGGTGATGCATTTCTCTTTGAGGAGGAAGTCAAAAATTTCCTCAGTTTTCACCACCTCGAAGGTATATTGTGTCTGGGCATTTGAAGCATGAGCCTTCTTCCATATATCAGGAGTCTTCCTTACTAGCATTGGACAGACACAAGTCTTTGAGGAATCCAACTCTGCCACTACTATATCAGGAGTTTCTACCTCTTGATAGTACAATCCCATCATGGCTTTTCTCCTTTAGTTTTCCTCCCTTGATAACTCCTCATATTTAGACACTTTAGCAGCTAATTCATAAAAATCTCTGAACTCCATGCCTTGGAATTTCTTCCTCAACTCAATGTCCAGGCCTCTTTGTGCCATTTTCACAAATTCAATCTCTGGTAAGAAAATTTTACAATGATTCCTCAACTTTTTAAAACATGCAAAAAAAAGATCTGCAATTTCTCCTGGACGTTGAGTAACTCTTGATAACTCTGCAATACAAATTTCTGGCTCAGCTCTAAAGAACTGAGTATGAAACTGCCTTTCCATCTCTTGCCAACTGACGATTGAATTTCTCGGGAGAGTAGTGTACCAAGTGAAGGCTGTTCCAGTAGGTGAATTTAGAAAAGCCTCAACTTCAGGTTAGGAAAGTTATCATAATTCGCCAATTCTCCACACTAAATTGTGAATCTGACGATGTGCTCCAATGTAGATTGCCTTTCCTCTCTTGAAAATAAAGTGAAGTCAGGAATACGATAGCCCCTCGGATAAGGATTATCTCTATCGACAATCTCAGCATATGGCTTCTGAAACTGTGGACGATAATTTGACATAGGTCATGTCCATATAGCTCCTGCATTGCTTCCCTTAGCGCCTCCTGATCAAAATTAACTCGAGGAGGATTTGGGACTGGAGGAACATAACTCCCCCCTCCTGAGGCTCCAGTGGTGTGGAAATCTCCTTGAGGATGTGTCTCTGCCTCATAAAAGTGAGGCTGAGCAGCTGCAATAGTGAATCCTTGAAAGTGTTGAGTTTGAGGCTTGATTGGTTGACGGCCATAAGGATCACGATGATGAGGAGGCTAATACCTTCCTTCAGTGTGTTGAAAACCACCCGACGATTGCCCTCCGAGCTCTGATGAGGTTTGTCCAGCATAACCAAAATTTGAGTTGGCCTCATTCCTCACACCTTGAGGATTAAGTGAGGTTGACGATTTCTTATGAGATTCCTCTGCCTGTAACTTGTGGTATTTAACTTCACAGGTTTTGTAACTCTCAGCAAGTCATCTTCTAAATTTAGCAACCTCAACGCTCCTATTACGTTGAGCTTCTTCTTCCTCAGCTTTTCTTTTTATCTCTGCCTCCTCATTTGAACAATCAGCCCTGGCCTTTTATTGTAGTAAGTCCAGGATGTCCTTCATTAGAGAGGCAGTAGAATCCTAGGAGTTTCCATCCTGATTCCCAACAACAGGTCCTGTTGGGTGTTGAGGAATGGCATCCTCAGCTTGAGTGTTGAAATCTTCAGCGGCAAGGCCTGTATGACGCCTCACGTTCAGCTATTCATACTGCTCCACCACTTGAGGAACATGAACTCCTTGTTCCATTGGTGTAGGAGCATTCACCGAATCCTGAGACTCGGTAACTTCTTTTCCCAATTGGCTTCGGGTCTGTAGTGCCATCACTTTGAGATGAGTCCCACCAGGCGTGCCAAAAAATATATCTGTTTGCACAGATTTTCGGCCCTTAGCATGTGGGTTAGGAATTGCGAGCGTGCCAAAGGATTACCCCTCAAAAATTAGTAAATAGCTATTAATTAAGTAATTAAAAGCAAAAAAGAAATTAAATGCACCTTAAACTTCTAATAAAAAATGATTGTGCGGAAAATCAAGGGACCTAAAAAGTCCTGGGTCCTTAACTCTACTGCTACAATTTTGTTAAATCTCAAATAAATGGTAATTAAAAATTAAATTGATTGGATTGAAAGCAATAACAACATTAAATTCATGAACAGTGAACATTTTTAAAGCTTGGGGATTTGAAAGCTGAAAGATAAAAACTAAACTTGACAATAAAAATAAATTAATGCTTGATGATTTGAAATCTTAAGTAAAAATGAAATATAAAGGCAGTGTTAAAATCTTAAATAAGATATTGAGGAATATTGAAAATTGAACTAGATTGCATAAATTAAATAGCTACAAATCAAAATGCCTTGCAATGAGGATTGAAAGTGACCGTAACTACGAACAGGATGCTTACACAAAGCTTAAAAATAAATCAAGGATTGAAAAAGAAAAGTAGCTTCAGGAACTAAACAAGCAAATTTGGTTGTTGTAGATTTGCTGTTGATGATTGTTGGTTTTCTATAGATTTTTGTTGATGATTCTTGGTCTGTTGTTAATGATTGTTAGTTTTCTGTAGAGTTTTTGTGAGTGATTGCTGGTGCATAATTGATGGTCTTTTTTCTTGATGATTGTTGGTACCCCTGTTGATGATTGTTCCACAGTATTTATAGACATCACTTCCTTGGCTTCCAAGTTGGTGAACCACTTCCCCAAGCTTCTCAACAGAAGGAACAGACTACTTCCTCGCAAAGTCTTCCACATCACATCACTTTCTCCTCAATTCTTCTGGATGCTTCTTCCTTGACCACTAAGCTGCTTGGGAGGAATATTACTCAAGTATAAATCTTTTATTCCCTAACGTGCAGATAGCTGAGGAATACTCCAAAAACATCTTCCTTCTTCTTTCTCTTAACTCTCAGTTATTAAATAATTAATTAAATTAATTATTTAATAATTAATTTAAGAAAAATTAATGGGTTTTTATCAATTGGGCTTCAAAGTATAGGCTTGGGTCAAAAATATTTTTGGATGTAAACAGTACCTTCACTGGTAAAAGAAAAAAAATTAGTTAAGGGTGATTTTAATAATGATATTGAAATGCCTCGGATATGCTTAATTAATAGGTCTCAATATTTTGTCAGATAGGGAAACACACTCTGGCATAACAATTGATTTTCCATTATTGTCTTCTTATTAAAACATGCACAGTAAAATTGGATTTCTCCGGTTTTAAGTTGTAAAGTCCAAGTGTTTAATTTTCTGTTTATAATATTATCAGTCATGAATTTCTTGAAAATTTTTATTTTTTTGTTGGTGGAATGTTGCTGATGAGCAACGCTCGACTAGAGAGGAGAAATTTTTATTCTCGTAAGTTACTCAAGAAATCCCACTAGATGCTAAGTCATCCATGAAATTGATGGCTTTAGAATTTTTCAAACATCTGAATTTTTCCAAATCCAAAAACCAAAAAAAAAAAGGTTGATGACATCTTGTGACTTCTATTTTTGTTCTATTTTTTAGCTTTAATTTTCATAACAAGATAATCACCAAACATTCTGTATTATTTTTCTTTGGCACAACAACTCACAAGAAGAGTTGGTTGCGGTTAAAGGTTTGACAATTTTTTTTTTTTTTTTGATGAAGACAATCTAATTTTATTAAGAAGCGTTGATAAGCATTTTGATAAACAATCTAATTTTGTTTAATATGGTTTTTAGTTAGAAGGAAGACTTTTGATAAGCATTCCTCCAGATAAGAATTTAAAAAAAAAATAAATAATTTAGACTATCTATAACTGGGTGTGGAGAAGTTTCATGTATTTCCTGAATCTTTAATTTTATTTTATTAAACCCTTATACTTCAATTTTATCTTATTACACTCTTTTACAATTATTTTTGTTCTATTAAACCCTTAAAATATTATTTCTTTATTTCATTAAGGACTTTTTTTTATTATTAAGGATTTAATTGGTAAAAAATAAATTTTACTTTGATCTACATATCAAATTGGAAAAAAATAATTTTTTATAAAATTAATGAAATTTATTTTTTTTACTTTACTGTAATATTTTATTATACATGATAAAAAAAATAATTAATTGCTATATATATTTGTTTTATTTTTTAATTTATACTTGTTTTTTTTTTTTTTTAGTATAGTTCAATTTTAACATCTAAAAAGAGCAATTAATTAATATTTTGGTTATTATGTTTTTTTTAATTTTATTCAATTATATTGTCTAAAAGAAATTTATTAATTAAACACAATAATAATCTATAATGTTATATATGTGTGTAGTGTAATTAAAAAACTAAAAGTTATGAAAAAGATCCTAACATATTGGATTTCATTTTTTTTTTAAAATGAACGTATGTTGAATTTTTTTTTGATAGGTGTTGTTTGATAGTGGTATCCCAGTCCCCGTTTTACGGTTGACCAGATTAATCCACTGCCCCGGTATTGACGCCCAGTAGAAGCCCCCTTAGGAAGCCACAAGACCCGATACCCAGCGAGCTCTCTCAGTAGAACGAGGCTACGCCTCGAACCCGCAACCTTTGGCATGGAAAAGTGGTACTTTGACCACTCGACCACTTGCTCGTGGGTATGTATGTTGAATTTTGAAAAAGGGTTTTGAAAAATTTATGATACTGAATTTTTAAGAAGAAAATTTTAAATTAAAATTTGCGTCTTGATATATTTAAATAATCAATTAAATAAATTGTTTAGTATATTAAATTTACTTGTGTAGGTAAATTAAATGTAATTTCATATATTTTTATTACAAATTATATAAATATATTTTAAATAATTAATTAAATTTGATTAATTTTTTTTTGGATGGAGTTAAAGTTTAATATAAGTTTAAGGATCAATATAAAATTTAATTTTTTTACCAATTGAATCCTCAATAACAAAAATAAAATTCTTAAGGGAGTAGAAAATCATAGTTTAAGGGTTTAATAGAATAAAATTAATTATAAAAGGTTTTAATAAAATAAAATTGAAGTACATAGATTCAATTGAGTAAATCATGAAAGTTGAGGGTTTAATAATGAGTTTTGACATAAAAGCAATAGAATACAATAAAAAACATATTAATGTCCCTGTTGATTGAGACAGAAAACTTACATTTTTGGGCAAAGACGCTATTGGCTACAAAGGTATAACACTAGCTATAAACAATAGAGGAAGGAAACTTACCTGAATGTCTATCATAGAGATATGTGGCAAATTTATCCAAGGCCAAAACAAATTATAAATGGACGTTCAAACTTCGAAACTTCGATCCATCAGCGAAAACCGAACAAACTCCTCGTCTGTCTAGCATTCTCTTGAATTGTTCAACTCCTTTAGAAATATAATCAGACATTTATTAAACCCAAAACAAAATTGTCTGCATTTCGTCAATGTTATAAAAGAACTCATGCTCTTCTCTTTTCTGTCCTCACAAGATCCATCTATGTCACAAATCACAACTGCAAAAAATATAGAGCAATAGTAATTTATCATTTATTCCACCTATACCTTGTTGGCCATCACTGACCCAATGGCGGAAGGTTCAGTAGCCTTTCTGCTTAAAAAAGTTTCAGAATTTATGCTAAGAGAGGGGAGATTATTGGCAGGTGTTCGAGTAGAAGTGGAGTCCATCAAAGTTGAACTGCAGTTTATGAAGACCTTTTTAAGAGTTGCAGAAGAAAGGGAGGATACTGACCCTCAGCTCAAATTGTTTACGGAGCAAGTGAGCGATGTTGTCTATGAGGTTGAAGATGTTCTTGATGATTTCAAGTTTCACCTTCGTTCTGATCATATATATGGATGCCAGCCTTCTTGTCGGACGGTGTCTTATTTATTTAAGAGTTTAATAGCAAAGCATCAAATTGCTTTAAGACTAAAACGCAGTAAAGCAAAAGTAATAAGTATCTCAGAGTCATATCGAAGATACTCAAATGAAAACAACATGGAACCGGGCCCGAGAGGGCCACCTAGAAGACCTGGAAGAGATGCCCTTCAACTTGAAGAAGCTAATCCACTAGGCATCGAACTCCAACAGAAGAAGCTTATTCAATGGCTCTTGGAAAAAAAATCTGATCGCTATGTGGTTTCAGTAGTTGGAATGGGTGGTCTGGGAAAGACCACATTGGTGAGAAAAGTGTATGATAATAAAGAAGTGAAGAAAAGGTTCGAATTTTGTGCTTGGATAAGACTCTCTCATTTATTCACAACACAAGACCTGCTCATGGACTTAAGTCAACAAATTTCTCAAGGAGCGGACAATGATCTCCGCAGACAAGAAATCATTGAATTCCTTCAGCTACGGAAGTATCTTATAGTTCTGGATAATGTGTCTGATGCTCAAGTGTGGTCCGATTTTGAGGGAGCACTTCCGAACAATAGACGTGGCAGCCGAATATTGCTTACAACAAGGCAACAAGATGTTGCCCTTGCCTCATCATCACCTGAAAAAACCTTCAACATGAGCCCATTACCCCCAAAAGAGTCTTGGACTTTGTTTTGCAGGAAAATATTTCAGAGCGACACTTGCCCTTCTGATTTGCTTGACGTTTTGCAAGAGATACTGGTCAAATGTCAGGGATTGCCACTTGCAATTGTGACAATTGCTGGTGTTCTAGCTACAAAGGACAGGTCTGAAATAGAACAATGGGAATTGGTGCATCGAAGCCTTGGTACTGCAATAGGAGAAGATTACAGACTGAAGAATATACTGTCACTTAGTTACAATGATTTGGAATACGATCTCAAATATTGTTTGATGTACTTCAGCATATTTCCTGTGGGTGGTTCAATTGAGTGTTCCAGACTTGTCCGATTATGGATAGCTGAAGGGTTTGTGCAAGGAAGGGAAGGAATGACATTAGAGGAAATTGCAGAAAGCCACCTTAATGAGCTGATAAAAAGAAGCCTTGTCCAAGTAGTAGAAACAACAACTGTCGGACGGGTCAAAACATGCCGCGTCCATGATTTTCTGCGTGAAATGATAATTGTGAAGTCGAGAAAACAAGATTTTGCAGCCATAGAAAATGAAAACATCATAATGCGGCCTGAAAAAGTTCGCCGCTTGTCAACGCATAATGTCACGCTAAGCACACAAGAAGAAGTACTTAAAGACTCTCGATTGCGTTCGCTGCTCATGTTTTGGTGGTCTGATCCTCCGCCTGAATCATTTGTATTGGATTTGTCTTATCGTTGTTTTAGGTTGCTTAATGTTTTAGATCTAGGAGGAATGCCTTTGAAGAAATTTCCAGATGAAGTTGTCAGCCTTTACCTGCTAAAATATCTTAGTCTAAGGAATACGGAGGTGAACTCCATTCCAAGTTCTATTTACAAGCTTCAGAACCTACAAACCTTGGATTTGAAGCACACCCTTGTAATTGAATTGCCTCCTGAGACTGTGATGCTTCGAAAGCTTCGCCATTTACTAGCATATCGCCACGACTTTGGGTCCCCTGATGAAGATGACACCAAATATGGCTGCAAGGTGCCGGCTCAAATGGGATGTTTACAGTCAATACAAAAGCTTTGCTTCCTGGTAGCTAATCAAGGCAACGATCTCTTGCCAGAACTGGGAAAATTGAATCAACTGAGGCGTCTAGGCATTATAAAGTTAAAAAGAGAAGACGGGAAGACTTTGTGCTCTTCCATTGAAAGGATGAGATACCTTCGTTCACTGTCTATTACTTCAGTTGAAAAGCGTGAGGTCATTGATTTAAATGATTTAGCTGCTCCGCCTCTAAGTCTTCGACGGTTGTACTTGACAGGACGTTTGGAGAAATTACCAGAATGGATAGCTTCGGTTCGTAGAATAGTCAAGGTGGTTTTGAAGTGGAGTGGATTAAGCGATGATCCACTAGCATCTCTTCAACACTTACCCAGTCTGGCGCATCTTGAATTTGTACAGGCATATGATGGAGAGTGTTTATTTTTCCAAGCTGAGGGATTTCAAAGGCTCAAATTCTTGGGTCTAAACAAGTTGAATAAACTCAATAAGATTGAAATCGAGAAAGGAGCAATGTGTAATCTTGAAAAGCTGGTTGTTCAGAGCTGTCAAGCATTACAAAAGGTGCCATTAGGCATTGAACACTTGATTAAGCTTCAAGTTTTGGAGTTCTGCAACATGCCTTTAGATATAATCATGGCACTACATCCCAACGTAGGAAAAGTCGGAGATTATTGGAAGATTAAGCAAGTGCCTGAAGTTTACTTCTCCCATTGGACTGATGGCAAATGGGATATCGTTCCTTTGCACAGTATCAAAGGCAAAAACTCTCATCAGTCTGGGTCAAGCATTATGCAGCGTCTTCGTATGCTCTTTCCTTCTTTTCCTTTCTAAAGTTGCCTGTAATTAGTGGTTAACATATTGTAACACGGTTAAATCCTTATGTTTTCTTTTTTCAATTTACTCACAACTTTTAACAAATTATAAATTTTAGCCATTTCTTTAAATTTTATCAATTTAACCAACAACTCTTTATTTTGTGTCAATTTTAACCAACTTGAAAATCATGTGAGCTATTAATGATGTATCATGTACAACTAATGTGTCTAACATTTTTTAACCAAAACTTTTAATAAATTTTTAAATTTACCACAACTTTCAATATAGTGTCAAATTTAACCACGATTTTTAAAATTTTATCATTTTAATCTATGTGGAAAGTATGAACATGTGCCACTTGCATATGTGGCACATGACATTTTCAAGTTGGCTCAAATTGACACTGAACGAAAAAGTTGTTGGCTAAATTTACAAAATTTAAAGTAGTTAAAATTGATAATTTCCTGAAAGCTATGGTTAAATAATACAATTTTCCCTTTATTTGTATTTCTAACCCTATGTTTGATTTGATTCCTATCGAATAATAGAATTCGAGTTACTTATTTTAGAGGCCACCAAACTTCAATGAAATTATAAAATGCTAACTGATTTTTTTTTGAAATAAAAAGAGAGTTCTTTCATTAATAATAATCAATCAGTACGTACAACTTTTAACATACAAATAAATTCTCCTGTAACCAAGAAATTTATATATATCATAACATAAAAATATAATTTTTCTTTAAAATTTTTCAATTGCGTTGACGGATAAATTGTAAATAGCGCTTTGACTGCATTTGGCACATCGACAAGAAACTCAATCCACTATTGACCCTTAAATCGATTTTATTATCATATAACAAGTCTTTAAACTAGTCCGATCTTCTGAATATCAAATTTAAACACATCTGGATATAATTTTAAATTGATTATAGGACTATGAAATAACTAAATGTACTATTTTATGAATAATATAATTCTAAATCAATTAGGAATTTAAAATGTTCATTAATTAATTTAATCAATTAGAATTAATAAATATAATAAAAATAATTTATTTAAATAATTAAATCTCCAATTTGTGTAAGGAAATTTATTTACTAACTAAAGCTAAATTAAATTTATATAATAAGAATTGCAATTTATATATTTAAAATATAAAATGAAATCGGGTATATTAACAGAAAAGAAAATAAATAAATTATATTGTAAAACTAAGAAGAAACTTATAAATAATGCTAAAAAAACTTGCAACTATTTTATTGGGACTAAATATGTAGATTCTGATAGGTCTTTGGGGGTTTTGAGTTGATTTTATCTGTCAGACGCCCCATGGTTGTCCCCCTTGGGAGCGCTTGGACTGCGGTGTCGATGTTGAGATCGTCTATTTTGGTGACTTCATTGTTGAATCTTTCTAGGTAGTCTCTCAGCGACTCGTTGTCTTTCTGTTTGCATTGGTAAAGCTGTTTTGAACTTCTCTTTGGCGATATGTTCGGGAAGAATCTTAGTATGAATCTTGTTGATAAGTCTTTCCAGGTTGCAATTGATCCAGTTCTAACTTGTTGTACCACTTCTGGGCTGTTCCAACTATGACCTACACAGGAGCTTGTCGGATGTGTTGTATAGCTGCATGTAATTGACAAACTTTGTCGTATGTGTTTCTAGGAATCCAGTATCAGAAAAGGCATCAAATGTTGGTACCTTGAAGTGCCTTAGCAACGGCGTAGTGAGGATCTCCATGGTCAATGGTGAATCCTTCGCTTCAAAAGGCCGAGGTGTTTACGCTGAATATATCTTAAGATCTTTGATCATCTCAATCATCATTTGGCGGAGCTTGTCGTCCTTGTAACGACCCGAATCCAACACCATTTACTACGTATTAAAATACAAAATAATAGTAATTAATCATAAATCAAAATCCAATTCAAAATTCCCTTCGAAAATAATTTTTCTCTTAAAATTAGGGTGCAACGATCGTTTTAAAAATAGCAACGATCGTTGTGAATTTTACAACGATCGTTGTGAAATGAACAGTGATCGTTGTGAAAAACAC
>CANYLF010954417.1:0-16147 GCA_948193215.1 Bocquillonia castaneifolia | reverse complement strand
AGCAGCAACCTCGATCGATGCATCTAGCACATCATCAATAGCGCCATCGCCATCCTCACCTACTACCTTACTATAATCATTCTTAACTATAACATCATGGGCTGGAACAATATCTTCCTCCTCCTCCTCCGCCTCAATCTCAGCAACCTCGGGGATATCAAGGGTAGCAAAAAGATCGTCATCCTCCTCGTCCTCGTCTTCATCATCATTGTCATCATCGCCCTTACCCCTCTTGCTGCCGCTGTTGCCAGCACCAGCACCACCATCGGCACCAGTATCCTGTTGACCTTCCTGAGGAGGGAGAGGCCTCTCCTCAAAGATGATATTCCAGTGCTCTGGGTCATACTCATATAAAGAAGCAGTTCTATAACCCTGCTTGATAAAAGAATGAGATCACAAATTATTAGCAACGCTCCTAAAAAGAATCTAACAAGGAAATATAAGTTCTACAGACTGTCAAAAAAATACAATGACTGAATGAATGTGTTGGAGAATAAGAAGGGGGACCGGAGGAGGAGGAATGGGCTTTTCCTCCACTCATTGTTTGCTTGACGGGGGCTTCTAATGATTAAAGCCCTCAGAGTAGAGCAAGTCATAGACAAAAAACATGTTCTTACTCATTGAGCAACATTATAATTTGACATGTTTGCTAATTGGAATGGACATGCTCTATCAATCTATACAACATATGAAGATGAAACTTGCAAAGCATTCCACGACACCTCCACGTGTATCAATTTAAGGATAGAATAACCTTTTGAATGCGGTCAAGTATGCCACCAGTTATAAAAGTGTCCTTCCCAATATCATCGCATCACAACCGAGAGTTACCCCAAAGTTACACCCGCAACAAATCTAGAAAATAAAAGAAAGTTTCAAATATAGTTAAAGATGGCTAATTTATTAACACTTCGAGTTCAAATATAACTGATACCTCTCCAGATCTTCAAATTTGATACAGATGTTTGGAATTGAAAGCTTTAAGTTCCCCATTATGGTGTTGATGAGGGATCCCAACCACGATTGGTTCTTTAAACATCAAACATACAAAAGGGTTACTGCCTTACTGGTGGGAATTGGGAGGTCCATAAATTATAGTATCTGTCCCCCAATTCTTAGGGGAATCATACTGACTATTGTTAATATTAGTGGCAAAAGCACTGTTTTAAAAGTTGGATCAGACCAGTTGAACTACAAACCGTGATTGGTCCAGTTCGGACAACCTTAAAAATCAAAAATTCTGGTTGAATCGGCTTTGACCGGTCCTAACCGGTTTTGACAATTTTTGAACCGATTAAACCGGTTAAACTGGTCTACATTTAAAAAAATTAAAAAAATCAAACAAAATTTTAAAAATTACCTTACTTTTCATTATATTTTTTGAAAATCTTTGGTGAGTTTAATAATTTTTTTATGATTTTTGTGAAATTATTGTACTTTTTAAAAAATTATTAATAATCCCATCAGATAATTGAGATATAATTTTTACCATTAAGTAGTTTTTGAATAATATTTTAGACTAATTATTTGGTAATTTTATTTTATTTATTTGTATTATTTATAATTCTGTAACATATTTTATGGACTTTATTATAATTTATTTAAGGTTTGAATAAATTAATTTAAATTTTAGTTGGTTTTTAGAATAATTTTATGAAAGAATTATTGATTTTTATGAATTAAAAGTGATTTTATAAGAGTTTATTTAGTAGAATAAAGTTTAGGGACTAAATTGAACTTTTTTCTTGCAAGGCAACCCTTTGACCATTGACTAACAATAAAAATAACGCGGAGGGATAAATCATTGGACGGAACAAACGCGAGGGGATTTTAATTGACTAAAAAAACACAGGAGATAAATCATAAAAAAAACAAAAAGTTTGTTGTGTATATTATTTTTCATTTCATCTCAATAAATTGCAACCATAATTTTTCACCTTTCTGCATTACCAAGGTCATTGAGAGAAAATAATGGTATATATGTTAAGCTCAATGTTACTAACTTTACTTTGTTGAGATTTCTAACTTGAAATGTTGAGATTTGAGAAAACTTTTTATCTTTCACGAGTAATTAGATTAGTAAGATACAGACGGATGAGTCTTGATTTCAAAAATAAATAATAAATTTTAAAAGTCTTAATTATACAAGTGGGTTTTAAGAATATCAACTTCAACTATAAAATTGTTTCCAAACAAAAATTAAAATAAATTTTTTTTGAGAGGATCTTTAAAGTAAATTAGAATTACATATCCAGTTAAAAAAAATCTATAAAATTTAAAATTAAAGGACCAATTATATATCCATTTCAAAATTGATAGAATTATATATCCAGTTAAAAAAATCTATAAAATAAAAAATAAAGAAATTATATATTTATTTCAAAATCGATTCTAAAACTAAAATTGAACCTTATTGCCAAAGTTTAACTCCAATCCCTCCATTTAAGAAACCAAAACTAAGAACTTGGATTGTTACATTAAAATTCTTAAATTATGACTTTATTCACTGTGTAATTTATTTTAAATCTCTTCAATCAATTAATTGGAGTAAAATGGTTAAAAACTAAAAATTTCCCTTAGACCATGCAATTTTTTTGCTCAACAATCATTAATTCTTGAAATAAAAAAGTACTCTTTTTTTAAAACAAATTCAGAGGTAAATTTAAGCAATAGAATAGTATAAACAACCAAATTTACATTATAATATAAGTTTAGGGACTAAATGGGGCATTACTCCTAACAAATAAAATGAAAAACCTCAGCAGTCGTAAAATTGCTTAATGTTGGTGTTATCATCAACGTTACTCTTTCTACTCCGATATTATCTTTTACTTCTTCTCGTAGTCTTTTAGAAGAAAACCCTAAAAATGTCCGGCGGGTTTTTTAGGGTAAGTTTCAGATCTGAACTCGATATGTTATAGATCTCTAATTCGAATTCAAATTGATTGTTTAATTTTGTGTGTTGTTTTTAGGGTACTTCTGCTGATCAAGATACTCGGTTCTCTAACAAACAAGCCAAGCTGTTGAAATCGCAGAAATTCGCTCCTGAGTTAGAGCATCTGGTTCGTTCTATTTAGCGTTTTGTTAGTGATTGGGTGGAAAATAATTTTTATTTAGTGTTGGTTGTGTGTTGGTGTAAAACGATAACACGATTGTTTGTGTGTGCGGGTTTTGTTAGGTGGATATGAGGAAAGTGAAAATGGATGTTATCAGACCATGGATTGCTAATCGAGTGACTGAGCTTCTTGGGTTTGAAGATGAAGTTCTCATTAACTTCATTTACGGTCTTCTTGAGGGAAAGGTATTGAAATATTTGGGAATTTTTACTTTCTTTATTGGTCTTTCTTGTTCCTTTAGGTTGTGATGTATGTTTCTCTTAGTTGTTTGAATGTGAGACCCTATATATTTCAGTATGTACTAATGTAGTTGTATGCATACTTGCCTTTAGGAATTTATGACTTAATTGGCATAGCAAACAAACCCCATCATTCCCCAGATTCCAAATGAGCTAAGGATTGATGCTCTAGTCTTCTGGTTTATTTCAGGGTTTATTTTTTTGTTTGGGTTTTTTGTATATTTTTTTTCAACAGTTCGCACCGTTTAGTAGTTCCAGTGTCATTGGTTTCTTATTCTGAGACAGGAAGTGAATGGGAAGGAGATTCAAATTGCTCTGACAGGATTTATGGAGAAAAACACTGTAAGGTTTATGAAAGAGCTTTGGGCGCTTCTTATCAGTGCTCAGAAGAATGAAAGTGGTGTTCCTCAGCAGTTTTTGGATGCCAAAGAAGAGGAAACTCGAAAAAAGCAGGTTTGGAAATATTTTTGAATTCATGATATAGCTCTTTAGAACGGCAATTTTTATTTGGAAGTGTTCATTTGTAACAACGATCAGCATGTTTTACAGGCTGAGATGGATCGGATAACAAATGAAATTCAGAAGAAGAAAGAGAAGGAGAGTAAAGATGCAGAGTGGGAGAGATTGAAGAAGATGGTAATGCTGACTTATTCATGGAGGAATTAGATTACCTAGAGTTGGGTTTTCAGTTTTAACTTAGTTTGTGTTTTCATGGTATTCAGCTAGCTTCTGCAATTATTTGGGTTCATGTCCTTTACCTCAAACTACTGTAGGACGGCGGGGCTGAAACAAAGGCTAATGTTGCTGCGGTGGAGCTGGGATCAAAGAGTTTGCTTAAGGATTCAAGGACTGATCTTGAGGATGATAAAGAAACTAATAAAAGAAATGGTGTGAGAGGAAGGAGCAGGTTAGGTGGTCATATTTTGGATTTATTTCGGTGTTACTTTTTCTCTCTTTGCTAATTCAAAACGCATAATGATCTGTTAAAAGATCCATTTTAAGCCAATGCCCTCCTCAAATGCAGTGCCATAACTTGTATCCTCTTGGATATATTTTGTGGCTCTGCATCTATGTCTAGGATAATGCAATACTTTGAATTTGCAGTTAGGAAAACTGTGCATTTCAAAACTACTGGAATGCTTTACATGGCTTTACATGCACAAGCATGTAGTGCATCTTTACCTGGAAGTGGGCATCTGTTTCTGTTTAGTGAAGTGAGTTTTATGTGTACTGGTGTGGTATTATTATGAGTCATGGGGCATTTTTGGTTTTAATGGAGCAATGGATCATTTGAGGTTATAATTTGAGATCCATTTATGAATCTGAATTGGTCTAGGTTCATTGTAGTGTTTTATCGGTTTAGTTGACCGTCACTTTAGGGTAGTTGATACTTCTAAATTCTGCTGCTCTGCATCTGTTCTACTTGGACCACCCATTGATCAATATCCCTAAACGAATGAGTCACCTGATTTATTTGTCCTCACAACCTATTATGAGTAGGAAAAATCATTCTGCATAGCATTGGCAAATTTCTACAATGAATGCTTGGCATATTTTATTGCCACTTAAAATGATGTACACCATATTTCTGTATGAAACACTCAATTAGAGATGATTTTTGTCAAAGTAATTGAAGTCAGGCACACTTGCTGTACTTCTGTTACTGAACAAAATGAGCTGCATTTGCTTCGAAGTTTCTTATTAATATTCTTGTACGTTAGTATTATTTGTTTGATGTGTGTCAAATATGTATATTCTTGAATTTTTCCCCTTTTTAAGCGCATCTAATATGTTCCATGAACATATCATCAAATAGCATTTGACTGACAACCAGAACTACTGCAGGTCTTCTAGGTCTCCCCAATCAGCTGGTCGTTCTTCTTCATCCCCTCGGTAAGTTTTCTTTCTGTGATTTCATTTGTGCTTGTTGGCACTTTCTGAACATGCTAGCTTTACTGTATTTTGGGCGTCTTTTTTAGAGCTCACCTCTTAGCAGGTCATTATCAAATTCTAAAAGTTATTCAGGGTGTGTTACAGATGCAGGAGTAATTTTCACTGATGGCCCCTGAAGTTTCTTATCTCTCCCATCATTGTCCCTAAACTTTTTTTTGTAACACGACAGTCCCCCAACTTTGAGTTTTGTAACACAACGGTCCCTGTCGTTAGTGTCTCCCTTCTAAAAATTCATCATAATTAATTTTGATTTGAACTTTTGCATGTGAGTCAAGAAAAATATAATCTAACTTATAAAAAAAAATTTAAAAATTTTGGACCATGAAATTATTTTTCTATTTTTTAATTGAATGAAATTGAGAAATTCATAGAAAATAGAAAAAAAAAATCCAAATGGTCCCAATTTTGGTGAGAAGTCATGATAAAATATGATAAATTTATTGGAATATAAGATGGTAAAATTTGATTAACATACGGGGATGGAAAGTAATGGTGGGGACTTCTGTGTTACAAAACTCAAAATTAGGCGACTGTTGTGTTACAAGACTCAAAGTTGGGGGACTGTCGTGTTATAAAAAAAAGTTTAGGGACGGTGGTGGGAGAGAGAAGAAAGTTCGGGGACCGTCGGTGAAAATTGCCCTAGATGCAGTTGATTCTTCTCATCAGTTTGGTTCTTCCTCTTCTAATTGTAGCATCTCACATAGATTCTTTACACATCTATCTTTTACAGACACGAGTCAAGGAGCTTGTCAAGATCACCAGGAGCACGACAACGATCCATCTCTTCTGAAAGGGTTTACCTTTCACCAAGAAAAAGATCCATTTCACCTCGTCGGAGGTATTCATCTCGAGGCTCACGTTCTCCTGCAAGGAGGATATCATCATATTCTAGGCAAAGATCTAGATCATCTTCGCGTCGTAGATCACCATCTCCAGTACGACATAGACCGCGTTCTCCATTGCGGCGGAGATCACCTTCACCTTCTCCTCGACGCCGTAAGTCACCTTCTCCTCGACGCCGCAGATCTCCTCTTCGACGTCGTAGATCTCCTTCTCCCGTTCGACGGGGAAGATCGCGTTCTCCCCTCCAAGGTAGATCACCCTCGCCATTGCGGCGTAGATCACCCTCTCCTGTGCGGCGTAGATTGCCCTCACCCATTCGACGTTCACCTGTTCGACGCAGATCCCCCTCACACCTGCGGCGCAGGTCCCCCGCTCCCGTGCGGCGCATGTCCCCCTCTCCCTTGCGGCGCAGGCCCCCCTCTCCCGTTCGGCGCAGGTCCCCCCCTCTTCTTCGGCGCAGGTCCCCCTCTCCTGTTCGACGCAGATCACCCCCTTTACGTCGTGGATCACCGTCTTCTTTACACCGGAGATATCAAAGATCTCCATCAACTCCCCGTAGTGGATCTCCCTCTCGAAGATGTAGATCTCCACTTCCTGCTCGCATGAGATCACCAATTACTTCCCTTAGGAGGTCTTTTTCACCTAATGGATCAAGTTCCCCTTCTCCCATCCAGAACAGGAGTCCTTCACCTGTAAGGAGATCTTTGAAGGAATATCGAAGATCGCCTGTGCAATCTCCTGAAGAAAGGGTTAGGTATGTTCATAATCTGGGTGGTCACTTCCTCTTCTCACTTTATTTACCATTCCAACTTGTTACTTAAACAGCAATTATCAAATCTGGTTCACAGTATGCGGGAAAAGGTGCTGCGCCGACCTTCTAGTTATTTAAGGTCACCACAAAGAGATGCAAAGGATCG
Organism: Bocquillonia castaneifolia; assembly: GCA_948193215.1. NCBI lineage: Eukaryota > Viridiplantae > Streptophyta > Magnoliopsida > Malpighiales > Euphorbiaceae > Bocquillonia > Bocquillonia castaneifolia. Next base: position 9,079 of record CANYLF010954417.1, on the reverse strand, counting down.
GAAGGATTCGCGTGATAAATTGTCACCTTCACCTGAGAGGTCCCATGTTCAGTCAGAATCTCCACCATTTGCAGGAGCTAGGAATTCCAGTGAGGACAGAAGGTGCTTATAGTTTTGGTCATTGGCGTCCTATAAGCTTGTCATGTTTTATTAGTTTTTGGATATTGAAAATGTGTATTGACTTTTGTCTGGCTGCTTCTGAAGGTCAGCTAGTCCATATGAGAGTCCATCGAGGCACAGAAGAGAGAGAACAAACAGGTATGGAAGGTGCTCAATGGTTTGTGTTAATACTTTTATATATGTAGATGCATGTATAAACCTTACTCCTATGGGCTGCTGGTGTAGGTCTTCTGGCTCATCTGGGAGTCCTGTGAGACGAAGAAGGGGGCAGGTCAGGCGTGATGACAGCTTAAGCCCTCCACAAAAGTCAAGAGAGCAGCCTCATCGCAGAACTCCAGAAGTGAGCAAAGAGGATGAAGATATTGATCATACTCGGTTAGATCTGGAACTTGAGAATTTCTGATGATTCTTTAAATGCTTCGGTTCCTGTTTGTTGATTGTTTTGATTTCTTCTCATTTGCTTGACTAGTCTTTGCATTTATTTATTTATTTTTGCTCTGGTGGAATAGCAGGGATTATAAATCCAGGTCTTCACAGAAACCATATGTGCATTCTTCTATCGTCAGTAAGCATAAAGATTCTCCTGCTAGGGTCCATTCCAAAGATAATCACTCTTCTGAAAAGGTAGCTGGTCATCTGACTACTGAATCTCATAGTCATGTTGGTAATAAGGAATCAAGGAAGAGAGACCCGGAAATGACGAGGTATCGTTTTCTTTCTAGGTTCAGAGTTTTTCCAGTAAAATGAATTGTGCATATATGTGAGCTGACAGATTTTTTGATTTAGCATATTTTTGATAGTGAGAAGAGTTCTCATAAAGGGGCTTACTCTTGCAGTCCTGATGGGGATAAGACTCCAACATTGCTTGGGGAAAGGCAACAAGTATCTCATGCAAGAGAAGGTCAAAAATCTGATGAGAAAAGCCGTTCACATTTAAACAATGTTAAGGATGATAAGCCACATAGATCTGAAACTAAGCAAATCTTCGTTGAAAAAGTAGATCGGAGTAACGGTGATAGTGCATTTGATTCTGGATCTGAAGAAAGTGGTAAGCGCCATAATGAGAAAAAGGAAAAGCGAAAACACAGGAGATCACACAGGGAAGAAGTGGCTTCAGATGATGATTATAGCTCTGATTCTGAAATTGAAGATAAGAAACAGGCTAAGAGAAGGAAGAAGGAAGAAAAGAAACTGAGGAAAGAGGAAAAACGTCGACGGCGCGAGGAACGACGTCGTAGAAGGGAGGAAAGGCGTGCGGTGAAGCTGAAATTGAAGGATCTAAAGGATACTAATTCTTCTGAGGATGGGCATGCAGGGATAGACTCTCATCCGAGTGATGGTGAAGATGCACAGTCAGAGCAGAAGAAACTTGAAATTGAGTTGAGGAATAAGGCTCTTGAATCACTTAAAGCAAAAAAGGGCATTAATCACTAAATCATTGTTGTGTTGAACATTATTATCTTATTCTTGTTAAGTTGTTCTTTGTTATTTGCTAGGAACTTTTGTTCAGTTTGGTTACAATTTAATGTAGTCTATCTTTTGGCAGCTGAAATGGATAAATGAGGATTTCCTGAGCTATTCTCTTGAGTGCAACTTTATGCAGATCTTGCTGCTATATTTACTGGTAATAATTGTTTCCCTTTGGTTGGGAATCTTATTATTGTTATAGTTATATATTTCTTCTTGTTATAGAAACAACCATGGACAGGGATATGGATGTAGAGGCTTCACATTGCCTTGTGATTACTTTATTTTCATGATGGTCTTTCAAACATTTTTGGATTTTTTTTAGTTTTTATAATGCCGCATGTATGTTTTAGTAGTATGAGAATCAGCTATCAGGTTTAATGTTAATTGAGGTCTGTTTCTTAATGCTAATATTCAACCTACAGATCTATTCAATTTAACTAATAGATGTGTTCTAAATTGGCTTTCTGGTCCAATTGATAGATGAAATTATTGTCAACTAGATGCCTGCTTGAACAGACTCTGTAGCCTTCATTTTGAACATCAAATCAGGTGAAGCATTTTCATTCTTTATTCTCTCCTTTTGCGCAACTAGTTTATTCTCTCCTTTTGCGCAACTAGTTGTTTACTGGTACCGACTTGGTTACTTTTCTTTTGTCACTGTATTTTGATAAACTTACATATGGTTGGCAGCTTGGGATTTGTTCCTGGGATTATTTTCTAAAATTCTCCATGGTGCAACTGTTCTCGCGCTCTTTTCCTGATGTTAATCTTCAGCGTAGTTTAGTTGACAACATTAAAATGTATGTATGTTGCAATAGTTGGATCTTGATAAGAAAAATGACCATTTCTTCTTTGTACCTTGAAGGTCTTTAATGGTTGATCTCTTGCACTTCTGGATGGCCTGTACTTTCGATCGTCTTCTGTAAAAATAGGGAATTGATTACTTGGTTCGCTATCTTGTCTTTTCTATTTACAGCAACCCTTATTTTTTTGTCAGCAGTAGATACACCCAAGTCACTAATCTTTTGGCTTTAGCTTAAAAAGAAGTGAGATTTTAGAAAGTATTGATTAGCTTGCTGAACATAAATTGGCACTAACTGCTTTGTCCGTTTTGCTATCTATGGACCTTAGATGTTGGAACCATCCTACATGTTACATTACAGTCATGCATTTCTCTAGCAACATAATTTTGAAAGGGTAACATCAATGCCTGACTAATTTAGCAAAGTTACAGTATTTGACAGGGTATAAAGGGTTTTACAAGAAACATGTAAAAATGAATGGATTAATGTTGGTTTTGTCAATGGTGGTCTTATAGTAACTCATTCACGTGCATTGGTGATGAACCTTTTGTAGTACTTGCTACTTTGCATTGACTTAATGAACTAGGGTGATATTTTATTTTCCAGACCAACAAACATGTTTTTATTCGTAACTTTCTTTGCCTACTTCAAGAATGGTAGGAGCTGAGCAGGGACTTTAGTGTTTGATTTCTATTTGGCATTTTATTTCGAACTGCTGGTCATTGGCACATAGTTTGATGGACTATACTCTAGGTTATGGTAATCTGGTTCAAGATATTTCTAAAAGTTGATTGATGTCGTGCATTTCCAGTTTCTTGCTCTTTCTGTTGAGCTATTGTAGAAAAATTGCAAAGTTGGGCGCTTTTTATGTTATCATAATTTAGAACTAGATTGTTTTAGTTTGAACAGTTAATTGGTTGCAGGTAGAATCAAAGTCCATAGAACTATTATTCTAGTGGTTATTCTGTTTTCACTTCTCACCCCAATCTTTTCCGTTCTGTTGGTGCTGTTAGCTCGTTCTGTGGGAAGTGCATTGGTGACACTGGCCATTTAATTGTCTAAATTTCAGGCGGAAAGTGGAACCAGAACAATTTTGGCTATTTGGATGGCAAATAGTGTCAGTGCGTATATCTGCTATAAGTTTGAAAGGAAGTCGGTGGCATAATGTGGAGTAGCTTCTTTGGGCTGTGTTGTATGAACATGTATTGTTATAATTTCTACAGGCTTCTCCCGCATAATATCAATATGGTCGTATTTCTTCTTGTCGCTTCTGGACTCGCTCTAGCAGTCCTTTTAAATGCCATCTTGTTCGTTCTATGCTAATAATAATAATAATAATAATAATAATGTAGGCAAAGTTGAAGTTGAAGTAAGGGTGGCCTGAGCCTGACCATATTTTATACGCTGTCGGTATCTTATTCTTACAATTTCTGGCTCAAGTTCATATTGAGCTATGGCCGTTAGGCAGACGTTTTAACGAAATTAGTACTTCACTGCACTTTACAGAGGGAAACTAAAGGTCTTTAATTCCATCAATGTGGTTTTAAAGAGATCATTTAACGCAAATATATCCTTACAGTAAAGCTTTAATCAAGCATTGAGATAATTTTCCACAGTTAATAATATCCACGTTGCTGATTATTTATATATTTATCTAGTCATTTTGAATATCCCGACTCCTATGGTTCTAAATTTGGATTAGGTCAGTGCACCTTGTACGGGACACAAATGGTTTTGTGTCATTTTCTAGTCCAACTTGTTAAATTATGTTACTAGAACGTCTGGCGTCCACCTCTCCTAAGGAGATAACACATGAATACGTGGCTCTAGCTGATTTGTCAGCACTCACTTTCCTCCACATCTAGATAATATCCAAACCAAAATTGATGCAATTGCCACTGGCAGGAAATTGTATTGTAATACACATGGATATAGTGAGATGTCCAGAAAATATCAAAACGATATAGAAATTGGAGGCAGAGTCGTCATTTGGAAATTCCCCTGAAGGCTTTCATGGCTCCAACTCTCACCTCCAATTCATTTCTTCTAACTACACCCCATTCAAGACAGAGTCTCAAGATCCCAAGGCTTATAGTCTTTTCAAAAAGAGCAGGACCCTTCTCCCCATTTCAGCTTGGCAAATCATCCAAAGATGACAGTGCATCATCAGAAGCTGATGCTTCAGGCAATTCTAGTCCTTTTAGCTTCAACTTTGGCAAGGCACCTGACATGAAGTCTTTGATACCTGTCGTAGGTCAGCCTGCTTCTGGGTTGGCATTTCGAAGGAAGGATCCTAGCACAGTGTTTGTGGCTGGTGCTACTGGCTTGGCTGGCATTCGGATTGCCCAATCATTGCTGCGAGAAGGGTTTAGTGTCAGAGCTGGGGTTCCTGAACTTGAAGTTGCTCAAGAGTTGGCTCGTTTTGCTGTGCAATACAAGGTAATAAAAACTACTAACATGAAAGTTATGAGAATTTATAATCTATGTAAACACCTACGGATATCTCTTAATTTCACTAATGTTTTAACTGGGGGAGCGATGCAATGATTACCATTAGTAAATTGGCAATTTTTAATTCTTTTGTTTCTGTTCTTATTTTAAGTAGAAAAAATGTGATTCAACGTTCAAAAAAGTAGTTATTAGATCAATGTGGTTAAATTTTCTTTACTAGAGGGGGGAGAAAGAAATCCTTTGGTTGTATCAATGTCATTTGAGGTTTTCCAACTCGGTTTCTATTCTATGGATAAACTGAATGATTTTCTATGTTTGATCCGAATTATTTCCTTTTAGATTCTAATAAACTCTTTTAAGGTCCTGCTGATTTTTTTTTTTTTTTTTAAATGTGGATGTCTTGGGATGTATGGCAGTCATTTCCCTTGTGAGAGGTTATGCATGTTCTATTGTTTAAATTTATGATTGCTTCTGTTGCATTCCCAGATCATATCAAAGGAACAATCAAAACGCCTGAATGCGGTGAAATCCACTTTCCAAGATGCGCAGTCAATTGCCAAAGCAATTGGTAATGCAAGCAAAGTTGTGGTCACAATTGGTCCTTCGGAGAATGGTCCAACCTCTGAGGTATCTGCATTGGACGCATTGCAAGTAGTCCAAGCTGCTCAGCTAGCAGGAGTGGGCCATGTTACAATAATCTATAACTCGAATCCTGCAAGCTCATCAACCTACAATGTTCTAGATGGCTTCACATCATTCTTTAACAACTTGTTCTCGCAATCTCAGCCATTGGGCATACCTGAGTTCCTTCAGAAAGTAATTGAGACGGATGTTAGTTATACTTTCATCAAGACAAGCTTGACCGAAGATTTTTCGCTTGAGAGTTCTTATAATGTAGTCATTTCAGCAGAAGGAAGCACAGGTTCAGTCTACAAAGTAATGTAATGTATGCAATTATTTCTGTTTCAATAGAACTTCTTGTTTTTCTTGATGCATAAATATTTTTTCAGTTCATTGTGTTTCTCATCATTAATTTATGTTTTATTATCATCATTAGGTAGCCAGTTCTCAAATAGCATCGGTGGTGGCAAATGTTCTCTCAAATACGGAAGTGGCAGAAAATAAGGTACGCTTAATCATGTTATAGAGCTAAAACATTTCAAGCTTAATTTCTATGAATTCCCAACCGCAGTTGCCATTCGGAAAATGACAAAATGCTTGTGGTTGGTTTCCATTTATATCCTAAACTAGGTGGTGGAAATTTCTACCGATCCATCAGCACCCTCTAAGTCTGCGAATGAGCTTTTCAGGTGAATTACAGCCTGTTACTTGTTACAATTTACCATGGCATTGCAACTTCTCACATTACTCAAAATCGTAGCATTTTCTAATCTTGTACATGATGATTGTATGTAGTGCTATTCCTGAAGATGGAAGAAGAAAAGTTTACGCAGAAAATCTCGCAAAGGCAAAGGCTGAGGAAGAAGCAAATGCAGCTGCTGAAAAAGCTCAGGAAGCAGCTGATGCTGCAAAAAAGCTTCAAGAAGAAGTGAGTAAGCTCTCAAAGCAAGAAGCTAAAGCAGCAAGTCTTTCCAAAGAGGCGCAAGAAAAGGCAGGGGCTTCAATGGAAGACCTCTTGAATAGAGCAAAAAATATCAGTGCAGGGATATCTTGGGATAAGCTTAGCGCTCAGTTTGCAGCTGCAGTTCAAACAACAAATGGTGAGAAACCTCCAGTGCAGATTGCTACTGTGAGGGGACAAGCCAAAGCTCGTTCTCTACCCGGACAGAAAGCTGTTGTCAAACGACCTGCTCCGAGGTTTCCTTCCTTGAAACCGAAGGAAGAGCCAAAGCCAAGTCCAAAGTCGAAGGCCAAAGAGACAGAGTCGAAGGCCGAAGTGAAGAAGCTGTTTGGTGGCCTGTTTCAACAGGAAACCATATATGTCGATGACGATTGAGGCAATCCCTTTGTTTTGTAACCAACATCTTATCTTTTGAGCTTCTCTAATTCAGATGCCATTTGATGTTTGTAATGATTGTTAAATATATGTCCAAGCTTACTATTTGTACTGTCTTTAAGCTTTTTAATTATTTTCCTTATGAGATAAATAAAGTTTCTTCAATCGTCAAAACTGTTCAAGCACTTGTTCTCTCGTAAGTACCAGGGTAGGGACACGAGGCCATTTGAATTCATGTGAAGTTTATGCATTTTTATAGTTAGGAGAAAGGTCTGGGGATTGACCTAAAGACAAATAATCCAATCGTCATGTTAAATAATCGACTTATTCATTTATCTTCACCTTTTGCGGGTATTAAACAAACCTAATGAAATCGGACTTCACCGTATATTTCATTTTGATATCCAAACTTTAATTTGTATCATTTTAATGCCTAAACATTTGATTTGTATCATTTTAATATCTAAACATTAATTTTTATTTCAGACAAAAATACCAATACAATTTTCTAATGAAAATTAGATGACACGGCAATCAATACCAAATACTACAGAAACCTTAAAAACATCAGAAAACCTTCAACAATTACTTTAAAACCTTTGAAAATTCTTGTTATAGTAAAACCTCTATATAGGAATAACCTCTATATAAGAATAAAAAATCATGGTCCCAACTCAAACCAGTTATAAATAGGAATAACCTCCATATTAATAAGTTATAAATTTTTTAAGCCCCACCTTCATAAAAATTACCTCCATATAATAATATTTTGTATGTATTTATATATATTTGTGTGTGTATATGTTAGCATACACATAATTTTTTCTAAAATAAAAAATCCGCATACATATATTTAGTAAACTTATTTTTTTAAGTTGTCACAATATTTTTAAAATTTTTAAGTGTTAAATAATTTGTTGGTATGTTTACTTTATTGAAACTAAAAAGTTTCTAACTTTTAAAAATGATTTGTAGTTTTTAAACTCACTACTCAAATAGCTACGTTACATTTTTTTAAGATATTTATATATTTTTTAATTATATGTCATAATTTTAAATATTATACTAATTAATTAGTCAAAAATATGAAATATTTTTTTTATAAGTTATTATAAGAACTAGGATAATGCAAAATAATTTTTTTAACCAAACTTCTGTTAAGTTATAACCTCTTTATAGTAATAAAATTTAGAGAGTCCCAACAATATGAATGTATAGAGGTTTTACTGTACAAATAAGAACATAAGTTTTTTAAACATCATCTTGAATTGAAGAAACCAGATAATTTTTGATGTTAACAAAGTTTTTTTTAGGAAGAATAAAAAAGTTTCATTCATAAAAAGTCATATGGCATCTACAAAAGAAAACAATTCTGTAATCTAAAATATCAATAGAAAATTGTTCATTCATACTATTAATGACACGTCTACTTAGCTCCAATAACATGACTTCAATCTTGTCATGTAAATTTTTTGATGACTCTACATCTTTCTCAATAGTGGAGATTCACATCACTCGTGCTATAATATGACAATGATAATTTTCTATCAATAGATCAGATCACACCCCCACAAAAAAAAGGAGAGAAAAAAACTCCTACAAAAGAGGAGAAGAAACAAACTCCCACCAAAGTAGAAAAACAAGACTTTTAACAATGAGAGAATAAATTTAAATTAACAAGTGAAAGCACTTGATTTATTATAAAAAACAAAGAAAAACACAGAAATTGATGTTTACAAAGTTGCTAGAGGAATATTTTATCAATTATTGGTTTATCTGTTAGCTAATTTTCAATAGAAAATGAAATTAGCACCAAAATAAAATAAAAATAAAATTTTAAGTATTAAAATGATACGAATTAAAGTTCGGGTCTCAAAATGAATATATATGTGTATATATATATAGTTGCGGAGGCACAGTGGGGCAGGGGTGGTGGCTGCCTCCCTCAACTGCTAGAGAAATCCCAGGGAGGGTATATTCATCCAACAGTTCCACCCCCTTTGATGTAGTTTCGCCTCCCTTCCTTGCTCTTTTCCTTGCTATTTTTTAAGGGATGAAGTGATAAAGAGATAAGTCCCAACTTTCAAGATCAAAAAGAGATTGCAGTAGACACCAATAATCAAGGTTGAGGACAACCTTTTTTTTTTTTTTTTATTTGATGGAAAGTTAAAACAGCGGCGTTTCATTAGCTATGGGAAAGAAAAGAGTTTTTTGGACCCATAAAAAAGAGCCCGGTAGATAAGATAACTTTATAATTGAGCCAATACAATATGAATAG
>CANYLF010953557.1:0-11049 GCA_948193215.1 Bocquillonia castaneifolia | reverse complement strand
CAATAGATTTAGTGATCTTTTATTGTTTGAAAAAAGAAATAGTGGTAAAACTGACGTCTGAAGCATTATACTAATACGCAATTTCTTATTACTATTTTTTTATCATAAATGTTAAATTAAAAATAGTTTATTATAAATTATATTTAGAGAGAAATTTTAATAACCTTTTTTTCATGAATTTTTTCTAATTTTTCTAGGATTTTTACACATATCTAATTTATTTAATATAAAATTATATTAATTATTGACCCAGTCCGGTCCGACCGGTTGAACTAGTGAACCAACGACCCAGTTTTTCATCCGGTTCAAGGTCCGGTCCGGTTTTAAAAACATTGGATATAAGTAATACCTATGTAATAATAATGGTAACAATTGAGTCTGCCACATTTAGAGATCAACGAGCGGATTGGGAATGTATATCATCCCGTCCTTTTGGTAATCTCTATTTCCGTCTCCATTAATAAAACTATTTCTATGTCCATACTCATAAAATCCCTATCTCCGTGAGATGCACACTCCTATTTACAAAATTAAATGAAAAATAATGAACGATTTTTATTCATGTATATACCGTGTTTAATTAGTTATTCAAATTCAGAAGTTGAATTAAGTTAATGATCATGAAATAGGTATATATTTCAAAAACAAGCTATACTATAAATTAGAAAATACTTTTTAAATATATACGTATAATATGAGATATACAAGTAACTGTACATATAAACAACTGTAGAGAATAAGTAATATATATGAGTTTTTATTAGTAACGTTGATTCTACAAATATTAAATTAATATTTATATATGAACTATATGATATTTTGTATTAGTTATTAAATAATAGAATTATTAAATTATGTCTATAGAATGAAGTTGGAGTTAGTGATGTAATTTTTTTATTAAATAATATAGGTTATTAAACCGTATATACAATATATATCTTTTTTTTGAATTTTCAAAACATAAGATAAGAGTAATGGTACGTGTATTTTAAAGGCGGCAATTTATATGAAAAACCTAATAAACTTGCATGTCAGCCCTAGGGCTTTATAACAAATTTTCTGTGTCATATTCATATATGTTGCTGGCTTTAATTAGGAAGCTTTTTTCTCTCTTGCTCTGGAGTCTTGTTTCACATCTATGCCAGCCTTTCTTGATGCCTTTTCTGTCTGTCATGTCACTGTAGCAGAAGAAAAGGAGAAAATATAAGAGAGAATGGGAATATATTTTTTGAACATCTATATTTACATTATCATTGTACAATTATAGAGGATTAATTTTTTTTTTTTAACTGGGCAAGCGGTAAAAAAAAGAAGATAAAATTTGCTATGTATATAAAGTATATAATAAAAGAAAAAATGATGGGAATGATGGCTATATATAGGAGTGAATTGTCGTACTATAAGTCACTTGCCTGAGCAGGCATTAAATGCAGTTTTGGGAATTTTACTAAGGTTGAGGATCATGTTGCCATGCAATTCTAAATTTGCCACTCATCATTATCTGTATTCTGAACTATATGTTCAAATATTCCCTTCAGCAATAGAAAAATCCTGCAATAATATAGAGCAACGCCAAATTAGTTATTATGCCTATGCTACGTATACACACACACACACAGATGCTTCTCGATTTCATAAATAGTTATAACTCAAAGAATTCATAGTAGTTCTTATAATTTCCAGTACTATTATTGAACAGCAGGTCATTAATTAGTTGATGATAAGGAGATCAAGTAATTAATTTTCTCATTGTTATTAATTTGATGAACACATTATAATAAACATAGTATATTGCATAATGAATCGATAATAATTACTTCTAACTCTTTGAAGTTATTGATTCAATTTATTTGGTGAATAAAATTAAGGTTTTTCTTCAGATCCTTACATGCGGATAGCTCTAGAGTTGCTATAAATAAAAGCCTCTTATGGTTAATTTTCTTTTAAATTTGCTTAATGATCTGATATTAGACCAACTCAATATTTGTATTTCTTTTTTAATGAAATACAAAGACTCGTCATTATATTAAAAAGAAAAAAACTCAAATGATGCAAGATTTTCTGACACCAAAAAGATGACTCAAGATTGATTGATTGTTTAATTAGGCATTTGTGCTAAATTTTTAAGGATAATAAAGTGAGTTTAGAGGGATCGACAAAGTAGCAAATTAAAGGGGTATGTGAAGTAATGTATCTAATTTAATGTAGTTGCAGATAGGGTTGTGTCATATTATATGAGAGGCTGTGCAGTAGCAATCCACACATCTCCTTTTAATTTGTCTGTTTTAACTCGTTTTGTTTTGGATCGATCGTTGATATGTCACGTGAATGTCTTATTATATATGGCTGTAATAAATAGTATCATAATAAGGACCTCCCTGCTTCTGTCTTGCCTCTTCCTCTTTCTTTCTTTCTGACCCTTTCTTTTCTATCCATCTCTCTTAAGAAGAATAAACAACAAAATTTATTTTCCTTTTTGCAGATTCCACCTTTAGTGGACACACTAGTACTTGTAATAGACCTTTCTTTTGCCTCTCAATGACTTCCCCTTTTACTATAGACCTTAATGAAGATCAACCGCCCCATCATCTGATTTTCTGCTCAAAGTCTTCTACTGAAGATGCATCTTCATCTTCTTCTATTTCTTACCCTATTTTCATTAACCCACCTCATGAAGAACTCTCACATTACCATACAGAATTGCAGCCTTTACACCATCAACGAGAGGTATTTATATATATATATATATATATATATATATATATTTTTTTTTTCTTGTGATGATCTTATAATTATTAATAATAATATTGCTTAATTATCTGATATACTTTTTTTTGTTGGTCTTGATTAATTAGGGTAATCTATATGCTTCTCATGGTGGATCATGGGATTATCCAGCAGTACTTGTGAAGGAGAACAAGTATGGCCAAAAGTTATCTCTTTGCAAGAAAGAAGACAAAAGTACTACTGTTGATCATGGAGATCATCAAAGAGAAAATAGCAGTTCAGTTAAGTGGATGTCTTCAAAGATGAGGTTGATGCAAAAGATGATGAGTTCAGATAATAATTCGTCTTCTATGCACAAGTTTGAAGATGAAGATATTAAGAGACCATCATCACCTTCACAACATGACCATAATAATAATAGTAGCAGCAAATCTGTGTCCAACAACAGTAACAACTCAATTAGGGTTTGTTCTGATTGTAACACTACTAAGACGCCTCTTTGGAGGAGTGGACCTAGAGGTCCTAAGGTAATTAATAATTTACTTTTCATTTCTCTAATAAAGTAATGTATTAATTATACATATGGATGAACTTTCTTAATTTTTTTTCTTACAAAATTAAGTAATTGCGGGATATACTTACTGTGCAGTCACTTTGCAACGCTTGTGGAATTCGACAAAGAAAGGCGAGGCGAGCCTTGGCTGCTGCTCAATCAAGTGCAAATGGGACGATTTTCGCTCCTGCCAAGAGCACTAAGGAGCAAAACAAAGAGAAAAAAACAAGCAACATGAGTCATCTTCCATTTAAGAAAAGGTGCAAATTTACAGCCCAATCTAGAGGCAGTAGAAAGAAGCTTTGTTTTGAGGATTTGTCATCCATAATTTTAAGTAAGAATTCAGCTTTTCAACAACTTTTTCCTCAAGATGAGAAGGAAGCTGCAATTCTACTTATGGCTTTATCATATGGCCTGGTTCACAGTTGATCGTTTTTGCCACATCTTTCCTTTGATTTTTAAGTAATTATATCAATTAATATAGCCTCTTTGCTTAGTGGAGCTAGTTAGCTAGACTGAATATTTGTGTGAGAAGAGAAGGATTATTGATTAATTTGCGTGTTAGAGCAATGGAATCATATTAGCAGTCGATCAATAAATAGAGTGTTGTGATCTAAATTACAATGGATTTGAGCAGGTTGATAACCAAATCATGGATCTACTTGTTCATCTACCTTAATTCTGTTGTGTTGTATCAAGCTTAATAAATTTTTTCAAGCTTTTTGTTTCCATCTTTTTATTTTTATTTTTTTGCTGTCCTCCCTGACATTAATCGAAGCTTGTTCAGTTCTTACTCTAAAGGACAGTGATCAAGGCAAGTGTGAGTTATAGTTGAACATAGTAGCTAGTACATATTGTCTTAATTATTGTTTGACAATGAATCAAGTATTATTTTGGATTGTAATATATAAGGTGCTGCCGCAGTGCCAGACATTGAATCACGAGATCAGAAATTGCACATATAACAGGAACGAACTTTATCTCTTATCGAGTGGCCTAGATATGTTTGATCAATATCATCATCTATCCCTTCAATAATATATATATTTTGAAGCTAATTTCAAATAATTTAGTTCACTCATCCCATGGTGGGTGCAATCTTAAATTTCAAGCACATATATAATATATGGTAACAATAAATATATATTTGATTTATAGAAGAAGGGCGAGTCGATATTTGTAAACTTCACTTATGTGATGACTGTGATGGACCCGATACACAGGCTAGCTAGGGTTAACATATATATATATATATATATATATACACACACATATAAAAGAACCTGGACGAAAGTTCTTTTGTCTTAAGACATTGTTGTCTAGATCCAAGTAAGACTACTTTTTGAAGGAAGAGAGAGCTATGTGTTGAAAAAGTTGCAAGTACAAGTAGAACAAAGTGAACAGCTGCGACTTTATTTTTATTTTTATTTATTTATTTATTTTTTGATAGAGGCAAAATTATGGTTATTCAATGGGGACAAATTAGTAAGAAAAACGAATACCCGAAAGAACAACTGACCATGTCGATTTTGTCAAGTTGGTATTGTTATTTTATATATGGACTGTGGAGAGGAAAGGTGATGTTTCAATGTTCAATGATCCCTACATCTCTATAATTAATTTATTGAAAATCGCTTTGTCTTTGCAAGTTGCAATTTGAGAATGTATGAGGTGAAAATATGCGCAATTTGCTCTAATTCACTAGCGTGCATGTATAAGTATCATCCCATGCTCCAATTTAAGGTTAACATTGAAAATTTATACAAATTTCTAGTTTAAATATTTAAACACGTCATTTTAATTTATAAAACGTAATTAGTAAACCAGTGAATGTTGATACAGATTTTAAAATGCTTTTTTATTAAGAAAATAGATCTTGAATTTGAGTTCACTAGAAGAGGGTTATGGTGTTCTTATGAGCGGTCATTGACTCCTTCACAATGAATTAGTTTGGGTCTAAAGAAAATGAGATACTAATACCAGGTAATTACCGGCTTGAGATACGACTAGACCTGGCCATTGGCCGGTTTTGACCCGGAACTGAACCGTTAGAAATCGGACCGAAACCGTCTTAATGGTTCCGGTTCTAGAACCTGGACCGGAACCGTCTTAAAATGGTTCGGTCTCGGTTCCTACATTAGTAGAACCAAAACTGAAATCGTCGGTTTTGAATCATATTTGTGTATATATATATTAATGTTCGGTCTAAGTGATAGTATTAATTAATTTAATTACCTAAAAAATTTTCGTATCCATATGATATATGTAAACTATATAACATAATATAATATTATTGATGTATAAACTTTTTATTTGCCATTATTTATTTTTTTTTATCAAGGAATATTTCAAATTTATTTTAAAATATAAGTTAATTTTAATAATTAAGTTCTTAAAAAACTTTTGTAAATTAATACATTATTTACATATCTAATTTTTATGTTTTATATTAGAATTGAAACAAAATCAAATCATTGAATAATAAAAAATTTGAAACCGTAAAAAACCGTAACCGGAATCGGAACCGTGAAAAGCGAAACCGAACCCTTCTTAAAAAGTTGGGTTCCGGTTCCACCACTCTTTAAAACAAGAACCGACGGTTCTTAAATCAGAATCGTCGGTTCTTGAACCGTGGTCAGGTCTAGATACGACTATTAGACAACTACAATAAAAAAATTCCATTCAAAATTTATTTAAAATTATGTGTAAAATATAATATTTCCCTTTTCAGTGTAAATTCCATTGACCATTATTAATATAAATCTCATTTGAAAAAAAGCTACGATTTTACTAATTGAGTAGTTTTATACTAAGATAAATCTTAATATCTTATTTTAAAAAAGCTCCGATTATACTAATAAAAATATTAATATCCTAATGGAAAAATAAACCTAGGCTTTTTACTCATCACCTTGTGTCTCCCTCTCCCTCGACTCTACCAAAACCCATTTACGGTGGCAAAAGATAATGACAACCACCCTTTGAAAAAGTAGTGTCACTTTTTTTCCAATAAAATTCCAAGCATTTTCTTTATTGTTTACCTCAATGGTGACTGGTAGTTGATGAAAGCGTATTTATATACGTTTTTAGTGCATTTTTATTATCTATTTTTTTTCTTACGGAGCAGTTTATTACATTTATTTATTTGTTTTCGATTAATTTCAGATTTTAGATGGATTTTTGATAACGATTCATAAGTGTATGGATTACTATAGTAATAAACTCAGAATACGGGGTCAAATCTACAAGGAGAATCGTTTAAAACTACTTTTCGATTAAGTCGTTTAACAATTAACAATAAAAGTAATACTAATAAACTTAATTTGATTTTGAAATCCTTTAAAAACTAAATTAACAAGAATTTAAAAACAATAACTTAAATAATACTTGAAAGCAAACTAATTTGATAATAGACTCAATAATAAACAAACACTAGAGTTTAGAATTTCATCCAGAGGGGTAATTTAATTATCAAACAAAAATCATTTAAGCAAGACTTTTTGAAATTATTTTGATGGTAAAAAAAATGTATTCAATTGAATCGACAATGCGAATCTTTCGATACAATCTGATTAAAACAATTGAACCCATTAAGCAAATCTTTAAATCAAATTTAAGTTAACTGTTGTTTCCGTATTAACATCTAAACATGCTCAATTTTCAAATCCGATTTATAATGACCTTTAGAATTCAATTATAAATCCTAAGAAACATAAATCTACATGATCAATCAAGAAATATGTCATTAAGCTCTTGGAAATCAAATTAAATGAAGAAAATAAGAAAAACTATATTGAAATAGTAATTCAAAACATTGATAATCAAATTACCCCCTGCTAGATTACATTCATCCCTCTAGTACTGAAATTAGTTTCTAAACATAATTAAAAATAGCAAACAAATAATAATAAAAGCATAAATATAATTAAAAGATAAATAGAATCAAGAAAAGGAAAACTTAGTCTTGAAAAGATGCAAAATCTCTCCAAGTCTTCATAAACCAATTTTCAATCCTTGAACAATGGTGTTTATCTAAGTGTTTTTAGTGTTTTTCCAATCACCAAAAGTCCCCTAATATTGTATTTTGTTGTGTATTTATAGTGGTAGGGTCTCCAAATCTAATAGGGCTTTAACCTACTTAAGGAAGTTTCCTAGTTGGATTAAGAAAACAAGGCTGCACACTTTATTTTCTATGAATTTTCAATCTTATTCAATTACAAATAGAAAATAATAATTTCATGATCAAAATATTGTTCTATTTTTTATAAATTAAATTGCATTTTTGTTGACTCGTATAAAAATTTCAAAACAAAATTCATTAAAATGAATTTTTTTTATAAGGAGATAAAGATTGTGTAATGCTTCACCTTTATAAACTATTTATACACATACTTAGTATATTCACCCTACAAATATTTACTTTATCATATAATAAACTTTTATATAAAATATTATAATAAAATTTAATTTATTATTATTCATTAATAAATAAAATTAAAATAATATTAATAATAACAAAAATACTTTTCCCTAAGATCGCTGGAGTCTAGCCATATGGATCTCTACCAAATCTAGCCTTCTCTTCCTATTTGATTTTCCTGCAACACTGGATTATTGAGGGAAATAATGAGCTTAATGCGCAGTGAGAAAATAAGCACGTACACACACACACACACACACACACACATGAATATAATTAACTTAATATTTGAAGTCTTTTCCTAGACTTACTTGTTTACAGGCATCATATGCCATTTTATATTAATCCATCATAACATATAAATATATTCAGTATAGCAAATAAATTTATAACATATAACAAATTTAGAACATAAATCATAATCCACATCACATACAATTATCTCATACTAATCTTTATTACACCCGTATTACACTCGTCATTTTTATTTAAATTTGCTAATATCATATTGCATCATCTTATAATAATCATGTCACATTATAACTATCAAGTTATAAAGGATATATCAAATGTGACACTCTCAATATTCATAGAATAGTAAAATCATCACACTGTCATTATAAAAAATAAGTACAATATTAATAACACAAATTGGCATAACAACTGTAATATTATCCATTATTATCTAGATTCTTTCAGCTTTTCACCAATTCACAAATTTACAATTTCAATAATACCACATTATCAAAATCTTATCATTAAACACCACACATAAATGATCCACTTATGAGAAAGGTAATATATTCGCACACAGCCACCTTTCACTTATGAGAAAGGTAGTATTTTCTTTATATATATAGTCACAATAGCCTTTTATGGCCTGAACTTTAGGTCATTTTTCAAATATAGCCCCAACTTCAAAAAGTTTCAGTTAATACCTCGTACCTTTTGAATTGATTCAAATATAGCCAACTAGATTTTTGCGTGTGTTTTGGATGAAGTGGCTTGCTGATGAGGCATGTGTTGCTGACGTGGCTTGCTGACGCGGCTGCCACGTCAGCCAAAACACATGCCATATCAGCAACACATGCCTCGTCAGCATGAGAGCCACGTCAGCAAAAACACATGCCACGTCAGCCACACATGCCACGTCAGCAAGCCACGTCAGTCAAAGCACACGCCAAAATCGAGTTGGCTATATTTGAATCAATTCAAAAGGTACCAGGTACTAACTGAAACTGTTTGAAGTTGGGGCTATATTTGAAAAATGGCCCAAAGTTTAGGCTATAAAAGACTATTGGGCCTATTTTATACTTTGTGTTCAGTGTCAAATATAGTCCGGCTTGTATTTCATCTAACATCATATGCTTAAGTGTCATTCTCTCTCTTATTTGGCAAGATACGTCAGATTAATTTCAAACCAAATATATTCCTAACTTTCATATCATTTTTAAAAATATTCCAAATTTCTTGTTTAGTTTCAAATCGAGTCAATTTTATCTAACGTGTCTTGTCAATTAGGAGAGATAATAAAAGTATGGATGATATGTCACATGAAATATATGCTTAGCTATATTTGACATCGAATGTAATGCATGAGCTACTAATTAATACTATTTAAGATTTTTACTATATTTAAAAAATTGATTAAAGTTCGGACTATATTAAACTAATAAGCCTACTTTTTATCAGCTACCATCAGTTTATCAGTTGTTTCATTGAATTCACTTCATAGATAGGCTCATCGGTATGAATTTGTGCTTGTCTAGCAATTAATTAGTTAAAAACATAATTTGTTGGATTCATCATATATAATTTAAAATGACGGGTAACACGATGTTACTCCTGGAGTAATGTTATTTCAAGAGAGATATTGATAAATAATGTGTCACATCACTTTTTTTTTACTAAAATGATGTGATTTTTTATGTGTTATTTTCTTTCCTGAAAAAATGTTGCTTCAGGAGTAATAGTAACAATATCGATACATGCAATTCCCTCAAAATAGGGATATATAATTTTTATTTTATATATGTTGATCCTCTAGTCGAAATTGAAATATCAGTAACTTTTAAAGTATTCGAATTGGGACTCTGCAAAAATCAAAATGGACTACAAAACCAAACTGATTTGTCAATTTTGGTGCACTTCGATATCTACTTTTCAAAATTTTTTAAATTTTAATTTGGTTCGGTTCTGATATTTGATCAAAAAAAATTGAATTATATTGAAAGCTGACCAAAATATTGGATAAAAAAATTAAACCAAACTATCAATATCAACCAAACTAAATTGAATCGATTTAGTTCGGTCTTAACCCATATATACTTTGGTTCTGTTCAATTTTGAAAATAAAAAAAATTTAATTTGATTAGATTTAAACCAAATATATACACCTAATTCCAATTTGATCCACGTATACTTCAATTAGATGTTTCAAATTTATCTATTTGTGTCTTTTTATTATTTCAAAATTATATAACTGTGTATTTTTGTTAATATGTCAACCGTATAAAAGTGACATATAACACTTATTTTTTATTAGGGGGAGGGAGCATTTGAATCTGGGACTTTCAAAGTTCAATACAAGCATATCAACCACTAAGTTAAGCCTATGGGGACGATATTTAACACTATTAGACAGGTGACACCATAAAATTATAATAATTGTATAAGTATGTCATGTCAATATTTGTATATAATTAGGTAGAATTTGATACCATTCAAAAAAAAATAACAAATGAAACTAAAACACTTAAAAGTTATGATATAATTAAAATTTCGAATAACGGAGATACATAATACTATTATCACTCGTAGGGATTGCAAAATGGATCCTACCTAGAGGTACCCACGTAGACCCTACCCGGTCAAATAAGGTAATACCCGGTTTGATCGGGTAATGGGTACGAGTAGTATTCATACCCAAAAAATATGATAGGGTACGGGTAGGGTATGGATAATGCACTATCTTACCCATACCCTTACCCATACCCTACCCAAATTATTTGGTTTTACCCATACCCATACCCATTACCCATTTATATACAATGAAAGTTACAAATATAATGGGATTTTATAAGTTTAATAGTCATATAAATAATATACAAATTTTATATAAAAAAATATGCATGTATAAAATAATCTTTTATTTTAAAAAACCATAAACTTATTTAAATTTTAAAAAACTAATGAAAAGTGTATGAATCATAGATTATTTAAATAAATTATGTAAGAGATGTGAACTACAATTAATTCGTAAATTTATAATACAATTATTTTAAATAAAATATTATATAAGATAAATAATAATTTTTGTTATCTCAGTTCTTAAAATAAATCAATAGTT
>CANYLF010953225.1:0-15663 GCA_948193215.1 Bocquillonia castaneifolia | reverse complement strand
CCCCTTGGCATAATTTTTCAGGTTGAAGATAGAAGTTTACGTGCATTGCAATAGAAGTTCAGGTTGGCCAGTGGATAATGAGCATATTTTGTGCATTTGGTTTGCAAGTTACATTTGTATGTAATTGAGTTTTAAGTTGATAAATGACAAATGAGTGTATTGAGTTTTTCGATTGTAAAATGGTATATTGTCATGTATATATATGAGTTTATTTTGCATATAAAATGTATGTGAGTTTTATGTGATTGGTATGTGTTTTCCTAAATGGTTTGGAATTAATTGTGACAAGTATGTTTTGAGTTTTAATGAAATCTCTAATGGTACTGTTTCTGTGCTTGGGACAAGTCGTTGGTCTGCGTGTGTAACGGCACGCACTATCGTGCATGATAGACCCACGTTCGTGCACTTTGATCATGTACACGAGGCTTCGTCGTGCAAGCTGCTGGTGCGGATTTTCACTTTTGGTTTGCGAGTTACTGAACACCATGCACACGATCGTGCATCCCTACACACGATCGTGCGTAAGCGAAACGCATGATCGTGCATGAGGACACACTATCGTGCATTTTGCCTTGTTTTCTTCTAATTAATCGTTTTTATATTGTGGTGTTACAGCTTATTATTAAAATATTTATCCATTGTATTATTATTTTATACCCTTTTATTATGTGTATATCTATAAGATATAATATTTAATAATAAAATTAGAAACCAATTAAATGTTGCATTTATTTTTAAAAAAACATTATGCTTTTAATAATATATTAATCAATTAATAAATGAGTTTCAATAAAATTAGTGGTCATGGAAAAAATTAGTAATAAGAAATAATATCAATTTTTAAGTTGAAATAACTAAATAAAAATCATAATATTTATACTATTATTTAAGTGAATAAAATTTTAAAAAAATTGAAACTTGTTAAAATATGAGTATATAGCCAACTTAAAAGTGTATATAAGAAATGTTAAATGAATATATATGAGAGTAAATGTATAATATACCTTTAATGAAAGAGAAAAGTAATAAATATGAACTAGGAGTTTCAAAAAAAATGAAGGATTAAATGGTGTAACAAATTGTTGCCACATAAGCAAATTAAGCTCAAAATTTAATTCAATTCTACTCAATTACAATGTTAGGAGTCTACTTTAATATATATATATATATTAAGAAAGATATATACAATGAAAATGTTAAAAAATTATTGCAAAGTCCGGCGTACCCATAATTTTCTTTTTTTAGTTACCACTATGGAGAATTTCATTGACTTCAAGCATGTTGGTTAAGATGTGGTGGTCAAATTTTACAAGTTAATCGGGAAAAACTAACGTTCGACTATTGCAATTTACTAGTGAATGTTGGTACTGATGATAAAGTTCAGAGGTGGAATTAAAAATTTCAATAAGGGAGTGAGATGGAGGCGGGATGACAGAAGAAAGGGAAAGGAATGGGTTAGGGGCTGAATACTTGCATTTTGAGGGGGCGACACCTATATATTTAGATGGTATATAATCAAATTTTTTTGGTTAGGGGGCGGTGCTCATAGCATCGCAATGCCTGGTTCCACCCTTGGTAAATTCCTTCTAATTTTAGAGTGAGATTTTGAGTTCGAGTTTCGCCTTTGCTGAAAGAGGATAAAGAGTTCAAATGGGCTATAGCTAGTGTCAACTCCTTTACAATAAATTAATTTAGATTCAAAAGGTTCGAAATACCACTATAGATATTATCATTAAATTTTTTTTTTGATATTTACTGCCTCAATAGTATCACAGGTCGTTTAAACCTAGACTAATTATTGCCCCCAAAACATTTGCGATGGCTATCAACATCTGTTGCAAAAGTGCGACAGAAATTAGGTTAAATCGGTCGCAATATTTTCGCACCACGTTCCCGCCATATTTTTGCGACGGCTTTTGCAACGACCTCTTAAGGTCATCGCAAAATATATGAACTATTAATGTCCGACGCAAAAGTAATCGTTGTCCGTCGCGATTTAGTCATTTTGCGATGGCATTTCGGTCCGTCGCAAAGGGTCATCGCAAAATACTATTTTTCTTGTAGTGTAATCCATTATGAGGGAGTTGACACCTAATTTTGTCTTATTTGAACCCCTTACTCTCTCCCAGCGAAGGTCAGGCTCGAACTCGAGACCTCTCCTTGAAACCAAAAGGACTTTACTATTTGTACCTACCTTCGCTGGTATAAAAAGAAATTTAAAATTAAAAAATTACTAATAAAACATTTTGTAAATCTAGTGGTTGGAACTAGTAATAAATTTATAACCAATATTGATATCTATATTGAATATAAAATTATTAATTAACATTATAAGAAATTTAAAATTAACATAATATATTTAACAAAATTATAAAGTAAAATAATAAATTTTGATTTTTTTATTAAAATAAATTTATAAAAAAAATTCCTATAAATGAATAAAAATGAAAAATAAATAAGTAAAAATATATCCAATAAAAGAAAAGATAAACACATGGTTAAACACAATCGAAATGTAATATGTATTTTAGAACACGTTTGGTTAAGTTAATGGCTTATAGCTGTTAACTATAACTAGTAGTTGTTAACTGATTATTGTTAGAGTTTGGTCAAATTATTTGAACTGTAGTTGTTTATATATTAAATGATAAATATAGACACTTATTAATTCTCCTAATAATAAAATGAATAATTTATAAATAAATATTTAAAAGAGTATTTAAAAATGATATATAATTAATTAATAATATTTGAAATAATATATTTTAATATGAATATTAAAATAAAAAATTAATTAAATATATAAGTATACATATTAAAATAAATTTTAAAATCAAGTAACATAATATATATATATATATATATATATAATGAATTCTAAAATAAATTTATTTATAGTTCATATTTTTAAATAATAGTTTAGAATTAATATTTTATATATAAAAAATTTAGATGAGTTAAAGATATAAAGAATTTTAGTTTTTTAAAAAAATTGAAGAATTATTTTTTTAAAATATAATAAAAGAGAAGATAAGTCAAAACATATAAATAAAGTGAACAACTCTTCAATAGCTTCAAATTGAAACTTGTGTGAATTGATACTAAAAAAAGTACCTAACAACTATTAATCGATAGTTAAAAAATATTTTACCAAACACTTTAGTTAGCTGAAGCTAAAAAGCTTTCAAACAGTTAAATCAAACACTCCTTGAATAACACTATTAAAAGTTAAAATTTCCTAGTTTATAACTTTAGAAATTTTTTCTTCACAAAATTTACTGCTTGCGGCTAATTAAAAGCTTTTACATCGCAACACTGATTTTTGTTTTACTAGACATTAACATATAACAACATCATGATTCATTATTTCACTCTCAATGTTGAAACAAACAGCCCTAAATTAATCGAGCAAAAAAAGCTTGTAAATGAGAATTTTTCATTTGCAATAGCTTTTTGTTTATTGCTTCAATGGTATTCTGGACCTTTTAAACCTAGATTAATTCACTGTGAATGATTCAGCGTCCAGTTATGGCCTTTTTAAGCCTCTTACTGTCTCCTTGCGAATATGAGGTTCGAACTGGAAACCTCTCCTTTAAATCAAATGGACTTTGTAATATGTACCAATCTTCGCTGGTTCATTTGCAATAATTATTCATAAGCTTCTCAAAAGAAATCAAAGAATTCAAAATTAACATAATATGAAATATAATTTTCAGTGTAGATTGAAATATCCAATTTGATTGCATTCCAATTATTTTAATGTGTGAAACTTTATTTTATCAATATATTTTAAGATATTGGAGTTATTTATAATTTTTTACTACGAAGATAAATTTAATGTTCACTTTTCTCTTATTCAACTACATATGGCTAAAGTTGTAGTGATAATTTTCTATATAAAAATGTGATAATATTTTACTATGCAATTACATGTTTTTTTGACCCAGCAATTAAGTCATATGTTAAATTAGTTTTAATGTATAGTAGTCTTGATAAATACTACTTTTTGTATGTTGTAGTCAATTTTTTTGGGTTTAAGTTCACTTGTCAAAATTGACTTTCGGTTCTCAATTTAAAGTGTGTTAACCAAATAAAGTAAAAGACATTATTCACACAAAAAGGATTGCATTTGGAAAGAATATAATAACCAATGTTTATCACATTATCCATAGACACAAAAGAGTTAGTCACATAACTTATATTGTATTGCGTGTCAATTATATATTATGTGATGGAATGGATTAATCAACGATAATGCAGTGGCGGCAAGGAGGAAGCATTTGCTGATGTGACTGGCCGTTGGTGGTGGCAATGGTGGTGGTGGAGAAGTGACTACAAGTGGATGCTACCCATTAGCATTAGCCCGCTACTTTTTTTAGTGTCATTTTCTGTTTTTTCAATGGACAACTACCTAATTTCCATTGCGTCCGCTTGCACACCTGAATTCCCTCTTTTTTTTTTCTTGCTTTTAATTTAGTTTAGTTATTAATTAATTGAACTTGTGCATCAACTTATAAAACAAAAATCATTTTCTGCCAGCATTTAATATTAATCCAGGTCGTCTTATAACTTAACTAAATGTCTCTCAAAACATAATGAGGTGACAAACCTTAAAATCTCAGATTATTTGATGAAAATAGTAATTACTCATTAGGTGAATTATAATTATCTCGTGATATATATTACACAATCATTTTCCTATAATTTTTATTTATTTATTTATTTTGATAATTGGGTGGGGGGGGTGGAATTTGAAGGTGATGCGCTCAAGTCGATAACAATATATCAACCGTCACGCTAAACTTAATTAGGAAGACTTCATTTTTATTTATTTGTTAGTTATCATGTCTCGTTACTTGTTAAGAAATAATTAAAAAGATAAATATATCTAAATCGCAATTCTCTTGTTGGCTCTTTTTTTTTTTACCTCTCCTTTTCTTTTCGGCTTCTTTGTTGTTTAGGTTTCTTCTCCTTCTCAATTTTTCTCCTTCTTGTTTTTTTACATTTTTTACTTAAAAATAGACTAAATATATACTTTTTTTCTTCTTTCTATTTCTCCTTTTCTTATATGTTAAAATTAAAAAACAGATAAATATTCTCTCCTTGTGAGAGTTAGGGTTTTCTCCTTGTGAGACCATTAGATCCCTTTGTGTGGGTTTTTGTCACTCTTTATCGAGTTCTATGTTTCTTCCTTTCGTTTTACCCTTGTTTTTCCCTTCAATCCCAACCCTCCTTTTAGCTGTTGAAAAATTAAAAATAAATAAAAAATAAAAATTCCAAAACACATAAACCTCCTACGACCTTTGTTTCCATACCCTTTTCTCCTATTATCCAACATCCAATTTTTCATCCCTTACTTACGTTTTGGTTTTTGTTTTGTTTTCTTTTATTTCAGGTCCTGGTGTATTATTCAGGTAGTGGTTCAGGGTTTTGCTAAAAGTTTTGAATTATGGCAGACAATTACGCAACAAGTAGTCCTTTAAGGAACAGAACAACAAGTAACCTTGAGGCAGATCAAACGGGGGACACAGGCGAAGATGATATTGAAATTTTGGAGGAGCTGTAGAATGAACCTAAATCCCTTTAATTATGTATTGCAGGAAAACTTTGGACTGATAGACCATATAACAAATATGCGTTGATGGAGATAATGAAACGCGTATGGAAACCAAAACACGGGATTGAAGCAAGGGAATGCGGTAAAGAGCTGTTCATCTTTCAGTTCTTTCACTGGCAAGACATGCAATTAGTCCTTCAGAATGAACCCTGGCATTTTGAGAAGAATCTCTTTATCCTGAAAAAGGTTACAGGCCAAGAACAAACCTCAAAGTTTGAAATCCATTTTGCTCCTTTTTGGGTTCGAGCTTATGATCTCCCACTCTCATGTATGAATGAGACAATGGTTCGGCTGTTGTGGAAAAAACTGGGGGATTATGTGGACACTGACCAATACGATACTGTTAATTGGGGAAAATTTTTGCGCTTCAAAGTGATGCTGGATTTAATAAAACCTCTCATCCGAGGAACATATATTAAAAGGGATAACACTCACAGAAGTTGGATCCAATTTAAATATGAGAACTTGCCTAATTTTTGTTATGCAGGTGGCAAATGCGGACACTCCTTCAAGTTCTATAATGATTTCCAGGGTAAAGTAACGAGATTACCCTATAATGAAACAATCAGATCCTCTCCAAACCGTAGACCCAAAAACCCCTTGTTGAATAGTGAAAGCTCCCCCCCAATCCGGAAAGAACTCATTTTCAAACCTGAATCCCAGAACTCTCTAAATACTGAATCTCATTCACCTCATGTGCCACCAAAGGAGAATCCTCAGATTGAATCAGTCACCTCACACCTCCAAAACCTTTCCTTTCCCCTTATAAAACCAAACCCAGCCAATTCTGTTTCCCCTGATCTGTTATCTATCAAAACAACAACCACCAAATCTACCCCTTCACCAAAAGTTCTCATTTCTTCTACTGCCACAGAAAACACAGTAAAACCCGAAACTTCCCCAACTAATACTACCCCTCAAAACTCCAACTAGAAAACTTCAAAACAAACTCCAAAATATCGAAAAATGGGAAGGAGACTGAGTAATACAACATCTGATGGTAAAAGTTCATCTGAAAAGCTGGAAATGGGTAAAAGAAACCGTGATGGAGAGGAGGATTGTATGTGTGTATATGAAAGTCCAAAAGAAAAAAAGCAAAAAGATGATGTCCTGTTGATTGATGTCCCATGTCATTTTATTTTATCGACCGGGGTCAACGACCCCCGCTGACAGCCATGTGTTAGAATTGCAGAGGGTCGGGGAGCAGCTCTGCAATTCACTATCTGAAGGAGCTCCTCCACTCTTATAAACCATCAATTATCTTTCTCATAGACAGTAAATTGTCAGTGGGTGAGATGATTAAAAAATGTAAGAATTTGCTATTTTCGGAAGGGATAGAGATTGGGTGTGATATGTCAAATGGAGGTAGGAGAGGTGGTCTTTGTATCATGTGGAAGGAAGGTATTGATGTTAAGTTACGTTCAACATCTCAACATCACCTTGATGTTAATATTTTAGGCTTATGGTCTGATGGGCAATGGCGTTTTACAGGAATATATGGATAGCCAGAGGAGATTAACAAAAGCAATACTTGGCAGCTGTAGCGTGATATACATTCCCAGAATGATGGTCCTTGGGTCTGTGGAGGAGATTTTAATGAAATATGCTTCTCGGATGAGAAAATAGGAGGCCTTCCAAGGGCTCTTAATCACATGGAAGACTTCAGATCAGTAATGGGTGATTGCCAGTTGGATGACTTGGGATTTGTAGGGGAAAAATTTATGAGGTCTAATGGTCAGTGTGGAATCACAATATTCAGGAACGACTTGATCGATTCCTTGGCACATTAGATTGGGTTGATTTGTTTCCTTAGTTCTCGGTAGCGAACCTCACTCGCAGGAAGTTAAACCATAGCCCAATTATTTTGTACTTAAATAAACAGGTGTCAAAAAAAAAAGAAAAAGAATAGACCCTTTAAATTTGAATAGATGTGGTTGAGGGATGAGTCCATAAATGAGAGAGTCAAATTAGTGTGGCCTATGGGGCAAAATTTTGAGGAAAAAATCAGTGCTAGCGCCCAAGATCTTAAAGTGTGGGAGAAAGAAAAATTCGGGCATGTCCGTGCACAGATCAAAAAATTAAACAAAACTTTGGGGGAGTTGTAGAAAGGTTTCTAGGGGGAATCTAGTATCCTAGAAAAAAAAGAGATTGAGAATAAAATCAATAACCTGTATAGAAGAGAAGAGGAAATGTGGAGTCAAAGAAGTAGGGCTACTTGGCTAAAGGAGGGAGATAAAAACACTCGCTTCTTTCATAGGAAAGCGAGTAATAGATTCAGAACAAATGAAATCCAGAGAATAATTGATGATGAGGGAGTCCAACATGTAAAGGAATTAGATATTAGTCGGGTTATTACTGCCCATTTTTCCAAGCTCTTTGAGAGCCCTGATCCACCTGAATATGAGAGTATCCTGGATTCTGTGAAACAGAAGGTGACAGATCAAATGAATGAGAACTTGATCAAACCATACACCAGAGATGACATTGTAGCTGCTTTGAAACAAATGCACCCTACTAAATCCCCAGGTCCTGACGGTATGCCTGCACTTTTTTATAAACATTTTTGGTCTACTATACAACAATATGTTGTGTCTAAGGTTTTGGATATTTTGAATAATGGTGTAAATCCCAGTTCCATAAACCATACTTTCATAGTTCTTATTCCCAAGATTAAAAAACAGTGCATGCAAAAGATTTTCGCCCTATTAGTCTATATAATGTCATTTTTAAGATTGTTACTAAAGCCATAGCTAACAGGATCAAATCATGTTTGTCTTCCATTATTTCGCCTAACCAATTAGCTTTTGTTCCTGGCCGCCTTATAACTAATAATGCCCTCATTGCTGTTGAACTTTTTCACCATATGAAACATAAAAAAATAGGTTCTAATGGTCTCTTTGCCCTTAAACTAGATACGAGTAAGGTGTATGACAGAGTTGAATGGGGTTTCCTAAGAGTTGTTATGCTTAAATTGGGCTTTCATGTTAAACGTGTTGATCTTGTTATGAGATGTATTTCCACTGTCTCTTCTTCTATTCTCCTTAATGGCGAACCCCAGGAAAAATTTTTCTCTCAACGTGGTCTTCGTCAAGGAGACCCTTTATCACCTTATCTTTTTTTGTTTTGTGCAGATGTTCTCTCTTCTCTACTTCAAGCAGCCGCAAATAATGGAAATTTCAGAGGCATTAAAATCAGGAGGACAGTCCTGTCTGTTAGTCACCTTTTCTTCACTGACGATAGCATTATCTTTGGTTATGCTAACCATAGACAAGCTGAAGTCATTGCTAGAATTTTGCATCAATATGAACTTGCTTCTGGACAATGCATTAACTATGATCAGTCTGAGGTCACCTTCAGTTCCAATGTAGAGGCATCTCAAACTCTAGCTCTTCTCCAAAAATTCCAGGTTCGCATGGTGGATCAACACTGTAAGTACCTTGGTCTGCCTGCATCTTTTGGATCGAAAAAGAGGCTACTATTTGACTCAATTCTAGACAGGGTGAGGTAAAAATTGAAGGGGTGGAAAGAGAAGAGTTTGTCTAAGGCGGGTAAAGAAGTATTAATCAAATCAGTGGCTCAAGCAATACCAAATTACATGCTGAGTTGCTTCCTTTTCCCAAAGGAAGTTCTTATTTAGCTTGAGAGTATGATTTCAAAGTTCTAGTAGGGGCAAAAGAGAGATGAATGTCGGCTTCATTGGTGTAAATGGATCAGGTTATGTAACAGCAAGAAAGAGGGTGGTCTAGGATTTTGGGACTTCAAAACCTTCAATATTGCCATGTTAGCAAAACAATGTTGGAGGCTGGTCAAGAATGAGAATTCTCTGGTGGCTCAGATATTGAAAGCAAAATATCACCCTCGATCCTCCTTTTTACAATCATCGACGGGGCCAATCTCGAGTTATCTTTGGAGAAGCCTAATGACAGCCAAAAAACTTCTCCTGGATGGTGGCCGTTGGCTAGTTGGCAATGGGGAAAATATTTAGATATGGAAGGATGCCTGGCTCCCTCGAGACACTGATTCGAGAATTCAGTCACTGGTGAATACGCTTGGGGCCGATGCAACTGTCAATGAACTGCTGAATGCTAAGGGTACTTATTGAAATTATGAACTTTTAAGATCCATTTTTTCTGCTAATGATTACAATTGTATTATGGGTATTCGTATCCCTTTCTCAAACAGGAATGATAGATGGATATGGAGTCATGACAAGTCTGGGCACTATTCTGTTAGAGTGGATATTTTGTTTCTTTTCATCAGAAACTAGCTTCTTTGGATATGCAATAATCTAACTCGAATCCTATATTTAATTGGAAACAGCTGTGGAATCTCAAACTTCCACCCAAAATCCTCCGTTTTTTGCATAGATTATTCCATAAGCTAGTACCAGTATCATCTACTCTTGTCTATAAGGGTATCCAGATCTCACCCATCTGTAAAAGATGTAACCAGGAAGAAAAATCAATGGAACATGCCTTCAGGGACTGTCCAAAAATTACAGGACTTTGGAGGATTGCTTTTCCAAAACTTCAATGTTCTAATGCAGCTAGAGTAGATATCAGAACCTGAGTAGTGGAAAATCTTCAGCAGATCCCAAAAGAAAGGGCTAATTTACTGTTTATTTCTCTCTGGATAGCCTGGTATGCACCCATTTTAGTAGTGTTTGAGGATAAAGAAACAGATGCCCATGAGGTGTTTTGTCGAGCTCAAAAAGTATTGCTAGAGTTCACGGAGGCTCAACAAATTTAGAGTCAAATTCAACAGACAAACTCTTCAATTACCAACTCCAGTATGCAGCAGACTAGAAGAAGCAGAAGAAATAGCCAATGGTTCCCACCCCACCCTATAGAGTTAAAAGTTAACTCTGATGTTACAATGGGTGATGATAATGTTGCAGGTCTTGAAATTGTTCTTCAAAATTCTGAGGGTCAAATTCTGATGGCTGGATACAAAAGAGTCCAAGGAATCCAAGATGTTGATAGTGCTGAGTCTGCAGCCATGGCTTTTGGTCTCGAGCAGGTTCGACATTGCGAGGGATCCAAATTAATAGCTGAATCTGATTCTTTATCCCTTGTCAGCCTGCTTTAGGGAGAGACCCAAGTTCTTGATAGTTATTTTGGCAACTGGGTGCTGAATCTTCAAGATTTAGCTAGTTATTTCCCTAATATTGCTTTTTCTCATACTTTAGAGAATCAAATAAGGTAGCTCATGTTTTGGGCAAGTTTGCTTTAACCATGTCGTTTGATTGCAAGGTTTGGTTTTCCAATTTCCCATTGGATGTGGTGAATTTAGCTGTAAGTGATTTTCCTATCTAATGAATTTTGCTTTCCCCTAAAAAAAAAACAGATAAATATGAGCCATGATTCTTACAAATCCATTACAACCGTTTTATTCTCATCATCAACATCATCACAATCTAAGTTATTTTTTATCATTTTCTCTTAACATTTTAGCTTATTCAATCGTTTCGAGTTTATTATTTTTACCAAACCCCAAGAAGTTCACTAAGAAATTTTATTTATTTTTATTTTACCCATCTTATAAGATATTTCTAAGTTTGCTATTGTGAAAAAAAAGACAATTTAACGAAATAAATTGTCAGCAATATTAGTAATATATATATATATATATATATATATATATATATATATATATATATATCATGTGGCAGTGATGAATCTCGAACTTGAGACTTTTTACCCTTACCTACTGTTGAAATATGTAGTCCCATATCAGAAATATAATATGAGTTGGTGTGGTATATAAGTGGAGTAGATTAGATCCTAGCACAAGCCAATTGGTTTTGTGCATGGGTTCCAACCCCATTTATATACCCACATGTGTGCGTGTGGCTCAAAACTCTCCAGGCCCATTGGATTTCTACATGGTATCAAAGCTAAGCGCCTACCAGCCACTCTGATATCCTTGGCTTGTGTTTGAAGACCTGGTGGTTGGGCTAGCAGTGGAGTCTAGACCCGTTTGTGGATCTAGAGCCTCTAAGGGTAGGTCTATGCATGTTTGTAAAGACCTCTGAGAATAGGTCTGTATTTGACAAGTGGCAACTGGTCCAGGCCTAGTTGTTCTTGCGGAGGAGTGTTGGAATATGTAGTTCCACATCAGAAATATAGTATGAGTTGGTGTGGTATATAAGTGGAGTAGATTGGATCCTAGCACAAGCCAATTGGTTTTCTATAAGATGGGTTCCAACCCCATTTATATACCCAAATGTGTGTGTGTGGCTCAACACTCTCTAGCCCATTGAATTTCTACACCCACATAGGTAGTACCAATTCACCCAAAGTGGATTGGCAGGAAGCATTTATTTTTTTTTTTGGACAAAGAATATACTTCTTCACATTCCAAGAAAATATTTAACAATGCAGTTTGGTACAAGCTTTTCAATAAGAAATCCAACTGTGATATCATATTTGTTTTTCTCACCTTTCTTTTTTTAATTTTTATTTTTTGTAGCTATGCTGTTTTTTTTATGAACATGTATGCGGGTCTCTGTTTTACGATTGACCTGACTAATACTGAGCGGGCGCTGTTACATATCCCTCCCCAGGGGGTGCTGAGAGAAGTCACGGATCGAACCCGCTACCTTCCCAACAGCACATGCGATCTTTGACCAGTTAGACTGTTACCCATTGGGTTAGCTATGCTGTCGAAATTCAACTTTTAAAAAATGCTTGGTAAATTGTTTTTTAAAAGAAATAAGCAGAAAAAAATTGATAAAATAAATAAACATAAGAAAATCAAAAATTTCAAAGTATATCCCAACGGCAATACTAATTAGATTAAATTAGTAGCTTTTGGAGATGCTTAGGCTTGACTTTTTATTTTCTATCTATACACAAAAATAGAGATAATAAAATACTTATTAAGAAAGTTAAGAAATTAGAAATGAAGTACTTGTCCACCTGTTTTTTCTTTGGAACTATTCACTACCTGTTTTTGATATTTTGTCCGCTGTGTGTGTTCATCAGTTTTGTAACTTTTGTTAGGAGACTTTAAATAATTCAAAATTGAAAACCTTAATTAAATCAGAGCAACAAATTAGATGAAATTTGAACCACAAGATGCTATGTGACAAACAGTTAATGCCTGTCTTTGTACGATTTAAAATTCAATTAAAAATTTTCTGTACGACAGTAATAGTTAATTTAATTAAGAGGGGAGGAGAATCAAAAGAAATTTAATTAATTACCATTAAATAATCCCTATTATACATATAAAGACAAAAAGTACAAAAGAGAATTGGTTTAAATTCTAAAATCAGCATTCAACTCAACTTCAAGTTATACCTATAGAGAAATTACTAGTATATTAATCTTGCATCTATGTACGTTCTCACCATAGAGTACACAATTCTTTCAAAGGAAATGAAGAATGAATAATGTTTAGTGGTGGATCGGTAGTTGGTATTGACACATAAGCATTTTGACTACAAATCACTTTAATTGACGCAAATTGAAATTATCTTATAATTAATACTTCTTTGCTATTATATATTTAATAGACAGGTGAAGATAATTAGGTAAAAGATTACATGGTTCATAAGTTTGGTTGTGAATTAGAAGTAGTGGTTCACATGTACTAGTTAATCGGTCCATGACCTCTATTTATAAACCGATTCATAACAAATCAGTTTTTAATTTAATATTATGAACCTAAATCTAAAATTAATGGTTAACCATTTTTTTCAGTTTTTTAACCATAAAATAAGAGTATGTAACTATAAACCACACAAAAAAAGTAAAAATATAATAAATAATTTGAAAAAATATAAAATATACATAAAGCTAGATTTTCTTTTCAAAAAATTAATTATATTATATTATAATATGCGTGTGTGTTTAAATCAAAAGATCAAATCAAACATTTTCAATATATATTGTGATGAGGATAAAATATTTACCTTTGGGACTATTACAAGAACACATATATGTATAATATAAGAATAATATAATAAAAAATAATAATGTAAGAATAAAATTGTTTTGGAGGCCTTATGCAACAGTAGTTTATTTGGCGTACGACAACTTTAAAAAGGATTATATCTTTATATCCAAACTAGCCGTATACAATAAAATTGTGAACTCCTAATAAGCAAGTAGTCATAGTAAAAGAAATTAAAAACAAATAAGATGTATAAAAAAAATAGGGTGATAATTGATTAATTCTCTATTAATATATACCATTATGGACTGCATAAGGAACAAATTTTAAATTAACAAAAGAATATAACCTATAATTCTAAATTAACAAAGAGATTAAATTAATAAAAAATAATGATATGAATAATTTATCAAAAAAATAATGATATGAATAAGAAGAAAGAAAGTTGAAAAGTCCACTCAAAAAAAAGAAAATTGAAAAGTTGAACAAAAATATTCCATAAATTTCAAAGGGTAAGACAAACGGTGTCTAAAATAGAAAAAAAAAATTGACATACAAATATAGGTTTCATGTAAACAACACTGAGACATATAAATATATATAGGTTTCAAGTAAACAAACCGAGTAAAAGAGAGTTTGATTTGTAGAATACGCAAATGGCAAACCCTTTGATGTGGATGAGGTGATGAGTTCTATATAAAATATAAATTCTTATTCTGATTTGTATATGTCAGTAACATACAAATGTTAACGGGCCTTTACAAAATAAAATTATAGTTTAAGTAAAATAGTAAAAATGCAATTATCTCATCCAATAAAATTTGATGTTTTTTTATTGGAGATAAATATTTGATGTTTGATTACCACAGACTTGAAATTTAGTGATGTTGGACTTTCATTATATAATGTTTCTTTTACGATTGGAACAAAAAAAAAATCAAATCTAAGCGGTTTGAATAAGTTAGAAACTAAATAAAACAATAAATTATAAAATAACTTAAAATAAAACAAATAGAAAAAGGTAATTGAAGTAGTATTTATAAACTAAAACTTGTCTTGATGTATTCCATAATTTTGTTATTTTTAAAATCAATTAAAATAAAAAAATAAGAGATAGAAAAAGTAGGAATCTAACTATTTTTAGAGAATAAAATAAATTCATATGGAGTCTCACATGGCGAGCTCCTAGATAGCCAATTTTCTGGGTTTCCTTTATATATATATATAGATTAGTTAAAGTTTGTAAGTTAAAATCATTAAAAATGTAATTGGAATACAATTTATAAGAGAAAGAATTTTATCTTTTTTATGGTTGTATTTAGTCCAGACTCCAACCCCTTAAGTTTTAGTGTGTTTTACACTTAGTCCCCTATATTTTCAATATTGTATTATTACCTTCTATATTTTGAAATAATTATACTAAAACCCCTTTCATGTACTTTTAGCTATTGATCAACAATTCAATGGGTTAATTTGTCAAAATTCAAGTGCAATTTGATATATAAATTTATATATTTTAATATCTATTCAAATTTTAATTTAAAATAAATGAAAAATAGTGTAAACTAATTTAAAATATATTATTGCATATTATTTCACTAATGCAATTAAATTAAGTAAAAAAATTAACTAATATATTTTAAAAATTATTTTAGATGAATTTGAAAAAATGTAAATTTTATAGATCAAATTGAACTTTAATTTTGACTAATTAATTAGTTAAATTTTTTGTTAAAAACTAAAAATACATAAAATGAGTTTTTAGTATAATTTTTTTAAAATATAAGGGGTAGTAGTATAATATTAAAAATACAAGAGTTAAGTGTATAATACCCTAAAATTTAGGGGGTTGAAGTAATTCATCCTATGATTAATTAAATTTTTTTTAAAGAAAACTTATTCCTGTTATCCTAAAACTACACTCACTTTTTTCATTTCAAATGTTCCAATACAATATACATTTTTATTGCAATGCTCAAAATACTCATATTTATTACATGAAAATGTAATTTAATAAGAGAATTTTAAGAAAAGTAAATAAATTTGTATAGTATTACTAATGTTATTGATAATTGTGTGTTGTTTAGAAGTGCATATACTTTTACCTATGCAGGTTTAGTCTAATGGCTGAGATGCTTGTAATTGGA
>CANYLF010953083.1:0-12378 GCA_948193215.1 Bocquillonia castaneifolia | reverse complement strand
TTTTGGATTGAGAGTCAATAAGTATAATTTTATGTATTTATGAGAATTCATATTAAGAACACATGTTTTGGTTTGTTTTTAATATATCGAAAAGCTTGTTATATGTTTATATTATTTTTGAGCCTGTTGGAGTTTATTTTTACAGAGAAAAGTTGAAAATACTGTTTTTCAACCGTGATTTTTATTCAAAATTTCGTGTGGGTGATTTTTGGTTGACAACGATCGTTGCACTGTTCACAACGATCGTTGCTGTTTTAACAACGAGCTCATTATTGATTCCCACGAGCTCGTGTATCTTGCTAGAACTTTTGCCCATTCTCATGAATTTTACAACGATCACCGTGTATTTAACAATGATCGTTGTACAATTGACAACGATCGTTGATTACTTGACAACGATCGTTGCTTACTCTACTTTGAAAAATAAAATATTTTTGGAAGGGAGTTTTATTTGAATTTTAATTTAAGATTAATTACTATTATTATGTATTCTATTCCTTAATATATTGTTTTAGTTTCGGGTCATTTCAGTAGTAATAACAACAACAATAAAAATAATACATTGGATAAATGAGTCGGTAATTAAGGATAAATAAGGATTAAAAGAGTATGGGTATTAAGCACCTACTTAAATCAAATTTATGACCAGTTTGGTGTTCGACTCGTTAATAAGTTTGGTTCGAACTCAAACCTAAATTAAAACAAGACAAGGCAATGCAAAAATTCGGACCGGACTGAAAATCGGACTGAACTGGTCCGGTTTGGTTTAAAGTTTTTAAAATTTTTTAAATTTCGGTCCGGACTGAGTTTGAATATTTGGTAAAAAAAAAGAGGACCGAACTAAAGATCGACCGAATTTTAAGCTAAAAACCTAGACCGAATCGCTAAATCATCTAGACCGAACCGAACCGAATCGAATTAATTCGATTTTGCTCCTATGTTCAGTTTGGTCCGGCATGGATCAAATGCACACGCCTAAAACAAGCTAAGTTCAAGTTCCATTTTCCATTTTTTAGTTAAATGAGCGGAGTTGAATCTATTAAGATGTTTGGCTTGTTTATACTAGTGAACAACTCGATTGGAATTTCATGAACTTGTTCACTTAAAATCTTACAAACAAGCTCGTTTAATTGTTTATTTAACAAATATTCATATTTATATATAAATTATTGAAACTAAATTAATAATATTTATAATTTATATATCAATCTTATAAGCAAAAATAAAATTTTCAATAAACATTTTTTAATTATAATTATTATATTTATAATTATAAATTTCATATTTAAATTATAATGTGTGTGTGTAGTGAATTTTATAATAAAATATTTTAATTTAATATATATAATGAAAAATTAAGCTCGAATTGCTTGTGTGTTGGTTTGTCACGTTTTCAAATTATTTCAAATCTAATGGATGTAAATGTTGACATGACATCCTCATGCGACATTTTTATCACAATTCTATAGTGTTATTTGTCAAAACACACTGTCGCACGATTAAATTTTTGAGATGTCAACAAAGATACATAGTCGGATAGATTTGAAATAGAAAATACATGGTTAGATTTTTTGTTTTTTGATAATTGAGGGAGGTGGATTCGAACCCGGGCCTTCTAGGTCGATTACAATGTCTCTACCAATAGACTATGCCAAAGACATAT
This sequence comes from Bocquillonia castaneifolia, assembly GCA_948193215.1. Taxonomy (NCBI): domain Eukaryota; kingdom Viridiplantae; phylum Streptophyta; class Magnoliopsida; order Malpighiales; family Euphorbiaceae; genus Bocquillonia; species Bocquillonia castaneifolia. Next base: position 10,715 of record CANYLF010953083.1, on the reverse strand, counting down.
ATAGTTAGATTTTGAACAGCTCAAAAATATGACAAACCAAAAGTGAATACTTAAAAAGTTAGGATGTATTTGAAATTTGAGCTAAAAATTAGGATATATAATATAATACTAGTATTACTACTTAAAGCTTACTAATGATATTGAGCTAAATTAAGAATCATTAGTTTTTATAATTAGCATATGATGAATTTAGCTCAAATTTCCTAATTTTTATTTTGGGATGGAGAAAGTGACATAAAAGATGGATTAGTATATAATTTTTTATTAATAAATTACTCATCAATTAATTTTGATTATTCAATAAAAAATAAAAAAAATTATGATTTTTTCTATACTTCATAAGCGTAGCAAAGGAAGTCTAACTTTAATTTACATGTAAAGAAGACAATGAATAAATAAATGTATAGGAATAATATTGGATCGATTACTCTGACGGTTTTGATTGATTGCCTATTTTTTTTAAAAATAAAAAAAGTGTACAAAGTTATAAAAATAAATGAAGAAGTATAAAATATTAAATACAGATTTTATTTAACTAATTTTTATAATATCTTTTAAAATAAAATGTTTAATTTTTATTGAACTCAATTCAAATCATATCAAATGATTATCCAATATAACTGAGTAAATCGGTACAAAGCAAGCCTTGACCGGTTTCAAAACATAGCATGTTACTAGTGATTCTCATTCACACACACTAAGTAATCTTTTTTATTATTTTCAATAAAGTATATATCTAAAAGTAATTTTCTTTTAAAAAAATTAACTAATATATTTCCTTGGAAAATAATTTTTCTCAATCGAATTCTGTAAATATTAAAAAATATTTATTAAAAATTAAAAAATGGATATTTTATAGTTAAACTGTGCAATTAATATAAATAGATTTACTTAGTACCATAAATGTTGAGAAATAAATTAGTAATAACATGCATTTTTTACGGGCCAACAATAACATTTATGGATGTCTCAACAATTAAAATGTGGCTAATTGCAAAAAAAATGCGGCGTTAATTTTTCAAAAAGAAGTAAAAGTAAATAAAAAAATGTTGGTGTTAATTTAAAAAAGGGAGTAAAAGTTCCTCTAAAAAAAACGCAGTAAAAATAAATAAAAACAGACTATGATGAAGTATAGAATTTGACATAATTGTCATGTCATTGGCTCACTGTCCAATTTGTAGGATGAACGACACAAAAGGGTTTACCGGCAAATGGAGGTGAAAATACTAGAGTATTAATACTTCTAAAGGGTGGCCAGCCGCAATTGCTTAAAATACATCACTGAATAAATATAACATAATAAAAAGGAGGGTCAAGTGCGTGCTGCCTTATTATTGGAATTTTATATTTTAAGTGGGTCCATATACAAAGCATAAATTGACAAACCTATGTTAGCCAATAAGAATCGTACCTCCCGATTCGGCCAAAAGATAAGTGGTAGTGTTTGCGACGTGAATGATGTAAGCTTCTATAGTTCTACATTCAGATTTTCCATTTTTTTTTTTTCACTATTAGCTCATTGATATTTTCATTGGTCTGGACTAAAAGAATTCGAAAGACAAGGAACGATGAATCGCCCAAGATGATTTTGGGTTTTTGGTTCAATCTTATCTATAATTCACAATTTTATCAGAAAAAGATAGAATGCAGTGTGAATTAAAAATAATATGTACAAGAAACTACATGTTGATCAAACACCATTGATGATTGTTCCAGTAAATTTAACATATATATACACATACTATTTAATATATTTTTAAACACATAAAAATGGTATTGTTTTGATGTACTTTAAGTTTTATTAATTTTTCAATTTTATTCATTCAAAATTAACAGAATAATTTTCAATCAATTTTTCTTAAAAATGTTTTATCTATATTTTTAAAACAGTCTTACATTGGAGTGAGGTTATTTGGATTCCTTCTCTTTTAGTTTTAGGTAGATTAAAAGTGGATTGAAGATGTTAAAAGGTATAAAATATTTCTTTTGTAAATATAGAAAATCCCATCCAAAGAGAGGAAAAGGAGACGGTAGAAGCTTTCACTAATTTATGGGGAAAAGGGGATAAACTTTTATCTTGTCTTCTCTTAAAAAAAAACCTTTTTTTAGAGTTTTTTTTATTTAGAGGAAGGATGGAGCGAGGAAATTCATCTTTTATTGGTTTGGCTGGAATATCTCGTCAAAGAAAGGAGATGCAACTCGTTGTCTAGACTCTAAATGAAGCTCCAAATAACTGGTAGTAAAAATTATCCAAATAAAAAGGAAAGGAGTCAAAGGAAGGAGATGCAACTCGTTGTCTAGACTCTAAATGAAGCTCCAAATAACTGATAGTAAAAATTATCCAAATAAAAAGGAAAGGAGATATATATGTATATAATCGTTTTCCTATTTATAAGGAAAATCATATTTTATGTACTGTCAACTGGGTAAAGCAATATTTATAAGAACTTTAACTCATCTTTTCAAACGTATGATTTGAATTAGTAATATTTTTTTTGGAGCTTTTAGTAATATTATGTATAACATAGTCACTCCTAAATTATGTTTGATTTGAAAGAATTCAGGAAGAAGGAAAGGAGATTGAAGGAAAGAAAAGGGAGCAATGTATCCTTAAGTAATATTATTTGGTTATTCCTCGGGGCATGAAAATCGAAGGATGGATGGATGGATTCAACTTTCAAGTGTTTCCCTTTTTTTTTCTTTTTTTTAGGGGATATTTTAATTCTTTTTTGAATATGAAGTGTTGCCATCTCAATCCTACTTACATGGGCACATAAACTTTGTTTTCATTTATAGGACATTATAGTAAAGTATGTTTTCATTTTTTTTTTTAAATAAGAGTTGAATCAAACCATTTTTTTCATGGATGGATTCAAGTAGAATAAATGAATAATTTCCAACTGTAGTAAATAAAAGGCAAAAGGTGTAAAAAAAATCCTTTAACTATTTCATGGAGAATATTTAAGTCCTTTAACTTTTTTTATCTCAAATAAACAGCTAATGTAACAAAAGGTAGGTCATTTAAGCCCTTCCGTTAACTATGAGTTAACGGAATGGCTTAAATGACCTAGGTTTTGTAACGTTGGGGGTTTATTTGAGACAAAAAAAAGTTCAAGGGCTTAAATGCTCTCCATGAAAAAATTAAAGGGTTTTTTTTACATTTTCCCAGAAACATTTTATTAAATGTTACTAACAATTACAAAAAATTTTATAAAATAGATATAAAAATAAAAATTAGATTTTTTAGGTTTAAAAATAAGTATATGTATATTTAATTTTAAATTAATATTATTTTTAAATAATACAAAAAAAATATGTCTTAAAATATTTATTTTAATATTCTATTGTATTTATAAATATAATAAAAATAATTAGTAAGATAATTATTTCATTCTTTCCTACAAACTTGATAGGTGTTATCCTATTTTGATGTCCTAAAAAATTGATTTATTTCAAAATGTTTTTCTTAAATTTTCTAATATATCCTCATCAATTATTTGCAAAAATAAGGAAAATTTTAAATTTCAATATGCTAATTCTTTTATTATCCAATAATAAAAGGTTACAATGAAAAAAATAAAAATTATTTATTGGTTTTCTTAATTTTAGTGAAATTATAAGACATTAAAGGTTTTTTTGGTCAAAAAATATATAAAATATGTTAATTATAATAGAAATAAAATGATTATTAATTATATATGATATATGAATATATTTTATGTAATTTTATTAGTTTAAATTATTATATTTCATATAAAAATTAAAAGTATTAATGATTAATTTTTTAAAGTTAAATTTATTAATAAAAAATAAGTGAAATTATATTTTATAGTATTTTGAGTTTATTCGATAAAAATTATTTTTTAAAAGGGTTTAAATGCACATTATTAAAAAATTCAGGCATTTTTTTTTTGAACTTTTATAGTCTCACTAACGTTGAGTTAACGGATGGGGCTTAAATAACCTACGATTTGTAACGTTAAGGGTTTATTTGAGTCAAAAAAATAGTTTAAGGACTTAAATATTCTCCTTGAAAAACTTGAAGGGCTTTTTTTTTCACCTTTTGCCTAAATAAAAGAAAGCATAAAAAAGGGGGGGGTGGGGATGACACTTGAATCCATTGATTCAATTCTTATAAAATTACAAATGTCACCGTCTCTTCAATTTTTGAGAGGAAAGGAAAGCAAAAGGAAGTAGCAAACACAGATGGATAGAATGGAGAAGGCCAAGTCCTTTCTTTCAACCTGCTCCTTTAAACTAAACTAACTAAGAAGATTTGACCATTTAAAAAAAAAAAAAACTATGAAGATTAGACTATTCATCCACATTCCTTTCCTTGCACCACTATTCACCCTGGTTCATTTCCTTCAAAAAGAAATACACTAGAGATATGATTTGAAATTGAATTGTGTAAATTTGGTTCATTACGCATCTCTTTCCAGCCAAACCAAAGAAAGATGAATTACAATTCCTTCCTCTAATCCAAACAAACAAAGGGTATGTATCGTTGACGAGAGCAAAAATAACGAATAATCCTTTCCACATGGACCCATTAGTACCCCTTTGTTTCGGTTGTGTGTTTCCATCGAAATTCAAACCATTAAACACACACACGAAGACGTAGTAGGCAATAAAATAAAACTAATATAAACCCAAAAGAATTGATTTTACTCATAATAGCACAGAGCCACTTAAATTAAAAAGTTTTTAACAGTGTAATAAAGAAAAGCAAAAACAGAAAAATCTCAAAGAAACAGAGGCCCGCCCTGCTGAGCTGTAGGAAAGAAGCCTCGTTTTCCAGAAAATTTAATTGAAGAACAGAAAACTCTCTCAATAAGGGGATAAACTAATTGGCATGGATTTTATGTTCTGAAAAAACCCAAATCAAAGGCAAAAAAATTACTCATTCATACCATACACCATATATAAAAATAAAGAAGTGCTAGAAAGGCAAAGGCTGGTCACCCTCAAAGGCGTAAAAGAGAGGAAGTGGTTGTCTGATTTTAAAAATGATCGAATCATTTTAATGAAAATGTAAGAAATTGAGAAAAAAAACGCAAAGGAAGGATTTTTGTCTCTTTCGAAAGCAGGCCCATCTGGGCAAAACTTCATGAGCGAGAAGAGCAGTACAAAGGCCTGATCAAGCTAAAAGATGAGAAAACCTTTATACTGCTCTCTTCTCTTCTCTTCTGAGAATCATACCCGCTCTTTTTCCCATCCAATCAGTCTCCTTCTCCCTTCCCTGTCCCTCTTCTTACAAATCAAACAATAATAATAATAATAATACCGTTTCATCCACCTATACACACACACACACACACAAATTAACAGCAATTAAACAAAGAAAGCAAAAGTTCTCATTAAAAAACAACTTTTTTTTGGGTACGAAAAAACAAGTTGAAAACATGTAATAAAGTAATAAAGATACCAGCATTTACCACTCTCTACTCTCTATATCTTTTAACGATTTACATAACGTTCTCTAATCATTCTCTTCAACATTAGCAACAACAACAGGCGGTGCAGGTGCAGCAGCAACAACAGCGGGCGGTGGAAGTGCAGTGGATTTATGCTTACCAGATGGACTCATTGGAGAAGAATTTTCGTCTCCTTTTTTTTGAATCTCATTGTGAATGCCGGCTCGAGGAGACTTATGGGGTGTCACCTGAATAAGAAGCCTTCTGATATTGCCACCGGAAGGCACAAGCACCTCTTCACTCTGTTTTACTACACCTTCACCGGTTATGGTGGTAGGAAAAGCAAAACAGGGGATCAGGAACAGAACAGATAAAGCAAAACAGATGATTAGTAAGGGGCGGTGTGTTTCCATTTTGTTCAAAGAAAAACACAGAAAAAAAAGGCTTTTTTTTTTTTTTTACAAACAGAAAGAAAGACGAGCAGAAACAATGGCTCTTCCTCTTCTCTGTACTTTTATAAGAAAATCAAACTGGGCTGGCTGGCTCGCCGACACGTAGTATCAACTTTCGATTATAAACTAAAATAAAAGGGATGGGGATTCAACAAGAACTTGCTCATATTTTTGATTGCGAACCACTTGTAATCACCGTTTGATCTTATCTTTTAAGATTGGGTCTTCTTTACAACTAGTAGATTATCCGTATAGAAATACTTTGTACAGGAATAAAATCTATATAAGAATATATTATATATAATTCTAATCCAATTCGGATCAAATATAAATAGAAATAACATTTATATTATAATAAGTTATAAAATTTTTAAATCACATTTTAATAAAAATGGACTGTGCTATTTGAGCTACCTCCACATAATAATATTTTGTATGTATTTACATATATTTATGTCTATAGATATATAAACATATGTATAACTTTATCCAAAATATAACTCCTATATAAATTTATTTAGTAAAATAATTTTTTAGAATTGTCACTGTTTTTTTTTTAATTTTAAGTGTTAAATGATTTATTAGTATGTTAACATCTTATTTAAATTAATACGATTCTAAATTTTAAAAAAATTGAATTTTTTTAAACTAACCATTTAATTAACTAAATTACCATTTTTAAGGAATTTATATATTTTTTTAATTATATATCACCAAAACTCTTTTAAGTTATAATTTTCTTATAATAATAAAATTTATTAATTCAATAATATGATTGTAGGAATGTTTTACTGTATTATTATACATGACTGACAACACTGACAAACTTTTCTTTTCTTTTGTAAGAAGAAAATATACTTTTCATCTTTTCAATTAATTTTTATTTTGACGGCGATTCAACAAGCTCGTGCCCATATTTATAGGATGGGAACGTCTTGTAATGACCATTGGATTGTGTTCCACGTAAGTACAAAAGTTATTTATTTTTTGAAGGGAGTACAAGAGTTATTTATCACTTGCAAGTTGCAACACCAAAAGTAATTCAGATTTTTCCGTTTTCTTTTTTCGAGTCTTTTTTTTTCTTTTTAGTTTGTGATGTTTTAATTAAAAATTATTTCGATGAATGAATGCTTACATGGGAAAAAATAGGTGACATGGAATGATTTAATTGGTTTAATCTATAAGTGATGTGGTAGAGAGAGTCTACCTAAGAATTCCTCATTTCTATATATGTCATAAACTTTTTTTTCCTTTTCTAAAATTTTGGCAATTTATACCCAAAAAAATTGGCAATTTACTAATTTTAATAAGAAAAACAAGAAAACCATGAGTTTGCAATTCTTTATTTTAGTATAAATTAATTTAAAAGTTTTAGTTTTATTCCTGAATAAATTAAATTAAATTTCTAATTTGATTGTTATTTAATGGGTGCTTGGGTGATCAGTAAACAACAACGAACTCATAATTGAAATTTAATTTAATTTATTCAGCGCATAACAAAAAAAATTCAAAATTTATCAAATTAATTTATATAAAATAAATAATTTTATTTTTGAGATGGAAAATAAAGAATATTTAGATACAAATTTATGGATTTTTTTAATAGTTGGGAGGGAGATTCGAATATAGGACTTTCAAATCGATTAGAATGTCTCTACTATTAGGTTAAGTCTAGGAAGACAAAATTTATGGCTTTCTTTATTAAAATGAATAAATTGAAAAACTTTAAAAAAAAGAAAAGAAAAAAATCATTTATGATAAATAGGAGTCAAAAGAAATAAAATTGGTAAATTGATATGCAGGAGAAGTTGATTTGTGGTGTTCAAATTGGTAAATTTGGGGTAAATTTCATCCACGATTCCTAAACTATCTTCTCTCTCTCAGTAAAATCTCTAAACTTCAATTTGTAGCTTAAAAAACCTTAAACTTTAATTTTGTAACACAAAAATCCTGTAACTATAAGTTTTTAACACAAAAGTCCCCACCATTAGCATCAAATCAACTATCGTTAAACAAATTTTGTTATCTTATATTCCAATAAATTAGACATTTATCATGACCTTTCACTAAAATTGAGACCATTTTAATATTATTTTATATTTTTATGAATTTATCAATTTTATTTAATTAAAAAAATCGAAAACAATAATTTTATGGTTAAATTATTTTATTGTTTTAAAAAATTAGATTGTATTTTTCTTCACTCACATGTAAAATTTCATATTAAAATGAATTTTTTAGAAGGTAAAAATTAACGATGAGGATTTTTCTGTAACCAAATTAAAGTTGCGAGATTTTTAAGTTGCAAATTTAAGTTTAAGAAATTTAATGAGAGAGAAGATAATTTGAGGACTTTGACTGAAATTTACCCGTAAATTTGAGTTTGTTTGTCAGTGTTTTTACTGCTAGTCATGTATGGCAAAGTCCTTCTGGTTTCAAGAAGAGATCTCGAATTCGAACCTCGCCTTTACTAGGAGAGGGTAAGGAACCCAAATGGGCCATATATAACTGGACGCCGACTCCCTCACAATGGATTAATTAGTCTGGGTCCAAAGAGCTTGGAATACCACTATAGATAATACTTTTATATATATATATATATATATATATGAATGATAACATGAGGACATATAAAGTTTAATTCAAAGAAATTGACAAGAAGCCATTGTAAAGATTTCCGTTAAGAATTTTTCTCACTCATATAATTAAATAAGACAATATTTTTTTTGTTGATAAAAAATTTTATATTCTATCTTAGAAAGAAACTATAATAATTTAGATTATTCATATCTATCCCCTTCTTCTTTTAGGAAAAAAAAAAGATAATACCTAATATTTTTTAAAACAAAAAATTAAGAACTAATCATAAAATTATAACTTTCAATAATTATGAAGAGTCAAACAGAACTCTCATTAAAATATATATAATACTCCTTAAAGCAAAGTGTGAATAATGATACACAGGCACAGGCGGACAGCCCACCTCTTCAAGGTACGTGTGTTGCCCGCCTGACGTGGCAAATGCCATTTTGGGTTTTTCTCTCTCCTTTCATTTTTATACTTGGGAAAAGGTGTAAATACACCCTTAATATTTAGCCAAAAGAGTGCATATGTCCTTAAAGTATTTTTTGGCTTAAATATATTCTTAATAATTATCCCAAGGTCCAAATATGACCCTTAACTCTTCAAAATTCTAAATTTTAATCTTAAGTCACTATTTTAGTCCCTTAACTTTTAATATATGCTCAACTAAGTTGACTTTAAATATTTATTGATATTTATCAATAAAATAACGTAAAATAATTTTTTCATACTCTAAAGAGTTAACATAAATAAAAGTAATAAAAAATTTTATTTTTTTATTTTTGAACACTATTTTTTCATATTCCTAAAAATCAATTATTATACAGTAAAACCTCCATACACTCATATTGTTGGGATCCTACAAATTTTATTGGCAAAAGGTCCAAATAAGCCCTTAAACTATTGGGCTAGGATTTTTTAAGCCCCTCAACTTTGACTCGATGTAACCAGGCCCTTCAAGTTATAAAATTTAGTGCAAATACACCCTTCACCCTGACGCAGTTAATCCTTTGTTAGTGTTTGGTCCCTTTCTTTTTAAAGAATATTTAGTCCTTTCCAACACTTTCTACTTTTGCTCTCTCAACAGTGTCACCACCACTACAATCGTAGCAAACTTCACTGACACTCCCAACAACATTTCTCAAACAACTTCAGACCTGCTACTTGAATTCGCCTTCATATCTAGCCAACTCTTTCCATTTGGTTTCAACCCAAACTTTAACCCAGACACAATCTACTCACAGTAGGCTAATCATTCGTCGACAACTTCACAGCCTAATTATAATAAGTCATACCCTCTCCTTACAAGCCTCTGGACAACTCCACCAAAATTTACAAATGCAAAGACAGCACATAAACAGAATGAAAACTCAAAAGCATTTCGAATCGTTTCGGTTTCAAGAAAGAGAAAAAAAATTGATGGGCATCTCAACAAATATGTAAATTTACGCATGAGCTATAATCGAAAGCAATCAAAGCCAAAATTGATCAAACAACAAAAATCCGAATACAGATAGGCACAAACAAGCAGGAAGCAAAAAAAATTGATGCCAGAATTGTAAAGATTGACCGAACCAAGCTCTTTCCCCTTTGGGATCCTTGAGCTCTCAATCAATCTGAGAACAAATCTAAAAAAAAACCATGAAACTCCAAAATAGAAAAGAGAAGGAGGAGAGTAGGATGTTGCTTAAAATGGCAGTGGAATCAAAACTTCCATGCCCTCCATTCTTCCATAGCCTAAAACAAAAAATCTAAATTTTAATCTTAAGTCATTTATTTTAGTCCCTGCACTTTTAATATATGCTCAACTAACGGGATGTTTGATAATCCAACTTATTACTTAAATTAAAATTTTCAGCATTTATTTACATTAAGTCATGTTTGATAACACAACTTAATGTCAACTTAACTTAATCAGTTAAGTCAAAAATGACTTAAAATAATAAGTCAAAACTTTTAACTTAAAATTTCTACTGAAAATTATCAATAGTTGTTATTCAAATTTTTTTTGCTAAAATAGTTTATATAAACTTATATTATCATTAATAAGTCGGAAACTCTTTTTTTTTTTACATTTATACCCTTTATTTGACTTATAATTTTATTGACTTTCATACCATTATATATGGTTATAATTAGTTTTTCAAATTACTTATAATTTAAATTGTGTATTTTTAATGATTATAATTAAAAAAAACAAAATTTTAAAATTAGTTAATGAAAAAATCAATATTTTCAGTGATTAAAGTTATCAAACAGACTA
>CANYLF010952711.1:0-15065 GCA_948193215.1 Bocquillonia castaneifolia | reverse complement strand
AAAAGCTCTAAGTATTAATGGAGGTTTAGTTAGAAAGGAAGAAGAAAGAAGTATATGAAAATGAAAAGAGAAGAAGAAGAAGAAAGAGAGTGGTGGTGGTGGTGTAGTATTTCTCCACCATCTATTATTATTATTATTATTATTATTATTATTATTATTATTATTATTATTATTATTATTATTATTATTATTATTATTATTATTATTATTAGTTGCCACTAACCTCTCGCTCAAGTTGCCACATGTCCTCTACCAACATCTTTTCCCACTAAACCCTCAAAGAATATTCTACTACCCAATTAACCCTTCACTCAAACTTCTACTACAAATAACCCCCTTAACTTTTCTTACAATTACATCCTCAACTAAACCAAACTCCCATAAACCCACTTCACATAAAAATGTTTCCACCATTTTAATATTATGCAATGCATATCACTTTACTATGATACAAATGATATGATTTATGATGTGGTAAAGTATAATTAATTAATTTCCTAAATTCACGGTCATAACACTCCTTGTTTTAAATCTTTCCTTGTTGAAAAGATACTCCCTATGGCTCCTTTCCAAGCAATTGAGAATGAGGTTATCTGAATACAATTCATAACAATTCTGATAAAAGAACTTGGAAAACTGAAAACCAATAAGCACCTCTTCAATAAAAAGTCCCAATGAACTAAGTCATAAGCCTTCTGCAAGTCAATTTTAATGGTGCATCTAGGATTAGGTTGCTATAGATGGTAATTATGCACTATTGTATGTGCTAAGGCTATGTTATCAACAATGCTCCTCCCTGGTATGAAAGCTAATTAGTTAGGAGATATAATCTTCCTAAGTCTTCCAGTAATGATTTTGGTAATGATTTTTTATAGAACATTACAATAAGCAATGGGTCTGAACTTATGAAGATACACTACTGTGGAAGTCTTAGGGTTAACAGCAACTGCAGTAATATTAATTTGTTTGAGGAGTTTCCCAATAGCAAAATAGTCTTGAACCATATTGAGAAGATCAGCTTTAACAATATTCCATCACTCCTTGAAGAAGTAGGAATTAAAAACCATCTATGCCAAGTGCCTTATCAATGCCTGTTGAAAATAGGCTTTCCTTGAGTTCCTCCTCTATAACCGGTTTGTTCAAAATTCACTTTCTATAATATTGATGCAGGAACCTTGAAGGAAAATATTACTTTTAATGCGTTGCTGTCTGACATTAGAAACACCCATGATGTTCTTAAAGTACTCTGTAAAGGCTGCAAGTATTGTTGCATCCTGATCATACACCTTTCCATCTAAGGACTTAACTTGAGTAATTAAATTTTGCATCCTCCTTCTTTTAATAGCATTAAAAAAGCATCTTAAGTTGGAATCTCACAATTGTATCCATTGAATCTTGGATTTTTACTCTAAATAGCTCTCCTCCAGACTCTAAATTCTCCTCAACTTTATCACCATGGCTCTTTCCTTAAGGATTAGCCAATTATTAAAAGGATCCAATTGAAGTTGACTCTACAAATCTTCTACTCTCTTTCTTTGATCAATTACCTTTTGAGTGATATCACTATATTCAATTTTGTTGAGTAGCCTAAGCTTGGCTTTTATTCTATTCAATTTTTATACTATACAGTATGCAGTATAATCATAATCAGCTTTCTCCCATCGTTCAGTATAATTGAGTGAAACTAAGGGTGATTAGTCCAAAAATTGAAGAACTTAAAACCCTTTCTGCCATAGGAATCTTGTTATACAAAATGAGTAAGGACAGGAGAATGATCTGAAAACATTGGAGGCAGAGTTAAAGATAAAGCATCATCAAAGCTATCTACAAAAACTAGTACTTGATCCAATCTTCTCCATATTCTATCATTACTAGATTGATTATTATTCCATGTAAAATATAATCCCCAACCTCTAAGCTCTATTAATTCATTAGTGTTTACAAAGTTCACCATCTCAGTTCTGTGACTAACATCTAGTGCATTACCACCAATTCTATCTCAATCTCCTATGAGAGTATTGAAATCTCCTTGAATGATCCAAGGTATCTTACAATTACAAGTAAATGGACTTATAGAACTCCATAACTCTACTCTATCAGTAATACAATTCATCCCATAGACAAAGGTTAACACAAAATTATGACCTCTATAGCTAACATCATAAGTAACAAACCAGTTTGACATATCAATCACATTAAGAATCACATCAGGATTAAAAATTACCCAAATTCTGCCTAAATCAACTTTAGAGTGATTAGTTATAAACTTCCAATCATGCAATCTAATATTCTTCCAAATGGCATCAACATTATTAAGTCTAACTCTTGTTTGAAATATACCTATTATAGCTAGCTTATGAATCCTTTGTAGAGCTCTCACCTCTACCTGCTTCAGAGGGTCATGTAGACCCCTATTATTCTAGCTTAGCAGCATTTACTCTTATCTAGAGGCTGGACTAGCCTCTTTCGAGGAGCTATATCATAATCAATAACCTTTGAAGTACTACAAGTAGAAGTGAGAAGGTGTCAGGCCTTATTGTCAACCCTTTAAGGAGTCAAATTTTCTTTTCAGGACTTGGACATGGAATTAAAACTAGAATCCTGAATACATTACAGTATTAAGAGGGTTGCCTTCCAGTCAGGTACCTTGGTTTTCCCCTTATTACAACTAGGCTAACTGTTAATAATTGCCAACCACTAATTACTAAAGTTCAAAGTAGAATTAATTAGTGGAGTAATAGGGCATTTTCATATGCTGGAAGGTTACAGTTGATCCTCTAGGCTATTTTATTGAGTATGTATGCTTATTGGGCTTTGATTGTGGTTCTACCTAAGAAAATTACTGGTCTAATAGAGAAAGTTTGTAGGAATTTCTTGTGGACAGGAACTGCTAGTGATTCTACAAAAAGTTAGGTTGCTTGGCATAATATGTGTTTGCCTAAGGAGCATGGGGGATTAAATATTAAACATGTTTCATTATGGAACAAGGCTGCTATTAGTAAGCTTGTTTGGAAAAGTGTTGCAGGGGTGTGATACATGATGGTGCCAATGGATTTATTGTAATAGATTGAAGGATAAATGTTTATGGAAAATTCAAATTAATGCTAGTATAGTTGGGTTTGGAGGGGAATTTTTAAATGTTAGATCTCTGTTGAAACCTTGCTTACTGTATTGACTAGGCAATGAAAAGAGATTTTTCTTTTTTTATATGATCCCTGGATTGATAGTAAGGCTGCATTTGATATAGTGCTACATATTTCAGTGAAAGTATGTATCTCTAAAAATGTTGTGGTGGATGAATTCTGAAGGAATGACTCATGGAGACTGTCTTATACAGCAGATCAGGAAGTTCTTCAACTCTAGGATGACATTAGGCAGTTTACCTGGAAGAATGAACCTGACAATATCCAAGTTAGAGGTGCTCAGAAGTTTACTATGAAAGCTATATTGAAGCAATTACAAGTAACAATACTAAAGGTTAACTGGCACATTTTGTTTTGTTTAAATACCATATTCCAAAGTGTAGCTTCATTTTACGGCTAACCTTGAGAAGAAGACTTAAAACCAAAGACAAATTATACAAATGGATGGTCACTCAAGATGACAAGTGTGGTTTGTATAATATGGCTACAGAGACATTGGACCATTGTATGTTCACTTGCCCTATTAGTTTGCAGATTTGGACAAAGCTAGCAACTGCAGAATGTTTCACTGTCAGAATTAAGTCTTGGCAACAGAAATGTGGTGTTTGATAAAACTGAAAATTAAGTGCTGAATTTTAAGTGCTGAATATGAAAAATACTGAAAATTTTAAGTGCAGAATTCAATAATCTGTTTGATAACTTTAATTACTAAAATTTTATTTTTTTTCATTAAATGTTTTAAAAATTTGAAATTCGACTTTTCAATTCATAAGCATTAAAATATACAATTAAAATCATAAGTAATTTTTATAAAAATTAATATTTACCATATATAAGGATATAATGGTCAATAATATTATAACCCGGCTAAGGGTATAAAGGTAAAAATAAATAGTTTTTGATTTATTAATGGTAAGATAATATTAATTTAAGTTTATATACACTTCTTTGTTAAATAATATTGAAAAATCAACCACTTATAATTTTTAGTAGAAATTTTAAGTCAAAAGTTTTGACTTAACATTTTAAGTGGTTTTTGACTTAATTGATTAAATTAAGTTGACATTAAATTGCATTATCAAATATGATTTAAAAGAATTAAGTGCTGAAAATTTTAATTTAAATAATAAGTAAGGTTATCAAACACCCACTTAGAGCAAGTCCAACAATCCTCTTCATTTCACTCCTCAAAATATTATAAATAAAACAATATTTATCTCGAAATTTATGCATATTCTACTTTTTACTCTCTATTTAAATAAATAATTCATTTATTTACCTTGAAAAACATAATTTTTTTAGGACTTCAATAATTGCTCCATGACTTTGACAACCTACATCCCATTTTTCTCTAAAATAACTAACAAACACAATTTTCAAGACACAATTTCAAAAAAAAATCACTATTCCAACAAAGAAAATAGATAATAAAATAGCTAGTCTCTTGGACTTGCTCTTAGTCTCCTGGTTTATGAAGAAAACAAAAGGAAAGAATATAGGTGCTAATGTTAGAAAGTTAGTGCTATCAGTTGCACTTTATCAATTGTGGCTTGAATCAAGCTATCTACAACAAGAAGAATCTCAGTCCTGCAGGTATACTTAGAGCAGTCTATAATAATGTATTGTATAGGCTGTCTGGTCAAAGCAACAGTGTAAAGTAGCTAATATGTTAGATAGGTTGAAAAATCTGTAAGTTGCTTGTTTGTTTTCAAGGCTTTGGTCTTATGTATCACTCATGTCTTTGTTAAAAAGTAATGAAATTCTTTTTTTGGTTTGCTTATAAAAAAAAATAAAAAATTTAATTTTAATATATTACATTAATAATAACAATCAATGTAAAATATAATTTGAACAAAATTATAAAGTAGACTAAACTTGGTTAACATGTATAAGATGAACAAACAATTTTAGATAAATACTATATTATATATTGTTATGTATAGTTTTTATAAATATTTGATAAATTATTAATTTATATTTTTATTGGCCTTTAGAGATTTTTTTTAAAAATTATTATCTTATACATTTAACGAGATCATTATTTTATCCTCTTGATCCAAGTCGGGACTGAAAGAAATTATTATTTAATCAAATTTATTAATTTATCGAATATTTATTAATCGATCTTATATTGTAAATTCACAATTGAACTTTCAATTTGATCTCTAAATTCATAATTTTAATATCAAAATTTGATTTTTATGTGAAAGTTATTAAAAAAGTATATTTTAATTTGTAATTTTTTTAAAAAAATTACCAATAAATTATTTTACTTTTAAATTTTTTAAAATGAATTTAAAATTCATAAAAATATAAAATACATTAAAATGGTATCATTTTTTTTGTATATATCTTAGAAATATATGCTAAATTTAATGGAAGAGTCATTGCTAGAGTCTGATTAGTACTGCATAATTTTTTAAATCATTTTTCTTATTTGATACGAAAGTCACAAGTTTAAAGATTCAATTGAACTAATTAATGAAAATTATCCTTTTTTGATTTGGTGTTACAATTTTATGGTCTACTAACTCTTCGTTACTTGAATAACATGCCATATATGTTTAATTGGCCCCTATATTTTTAAAGTAAACCGTTTCTTCATTTATAATTGTGAAAATTAACTACCACCACCTCTGCTTGAATAAAATAACTTAATTGTTAAACATAAAAATTTAAGGGCTAATTATGATCTCTACTCTTCAACTTTTTAGACTAAAAATATAAATATATCCCATAATTATGCTTTAGAATCAAATAATTTTTTTATCTAAAAGGTCCTTTTTCTTTAATCAATGGTATAAAAATGATTTTAATATTTATGTTTATGAACATCTATGCCTTTAAAATTTTATTTAACTTAAATATGACTTTAACATTTCTTATAAGATTCAAATATGATATTCACCATTTAAAAAATTAAATTTTAATTATAAATATTTTCCTTTTGGGTATACCGATCGTTCCTTGTTGAATAATATAACATATTTAATTGGTTTAACTGGCTCTTTTTATTTTTAAGGTTAACAATTTCTTAGATACAATTGTGATAGTTATCAACCACCGTCTCTACGTGAATAAAATAACCTAATTATTAAACATAAAAATTTAAGGGATAATTATAAAATTAGTATCTCGAGTTTTCAAAATTTTTAAGCTAAATGTACAAAAACATCCATGATCTACGCTCTGGGGTGCACATAAGTTTTTTTTAAAGATATTTTTCTTTAATCAAAGGTACAAAAATGACTATGGATAGAGCGCCCGAGAGCCTGCTCGTCGGTTGGTGTCCAATGGCAATGGCAACGAACTCACTAGATGGATTTTTAGAATTTTATGAAAACAGTTGTGGAGTCGCCACCCGAATTGCATCGAGATCAACTGGTGATTAACAAACAGGTAGATTCCTTAAGAATCCCCATTCGTCATCACTCCAGATGATCCCTGGGTTCGGAATGAGTCATCCATACTGGGGCAATTTCCCATTTAATTAAGTAATAAGGTCATTATTCCCTACAGAAGACAAACAATATAAAGTGATAAATCACCCAGAAAATAGGATGCAATGCATGGTCGCGCCTATATTGTTTCTAGTCAATTTTAGTCCTACATTAAGTCTATTGTAGTTAACCCTGATTGATTAAGTGCTATTTGCTGTATTGGTGGGTTACTACTTATTTTAATAATTGTTAGCCGAGTGGATTATTAACTTATTTAATTACATGTATAACATCCACAGTCAGTTTCTAATATATATTTCACATACATTTACAAGTTAAAATTTGCACATTAATTCATTTATTATTTATCAGAAATATTAAAATGGCAATAATATACATACATCCTTAAAGAAAGGAAATGTGAAATGATTTTCTACTATTTTTATTTTACTATTTACTGAATTTATTTTACTAAATGTCCGAATAATTATTCACTGTTAGTTCTAGGTGATTGACAATAATATAAGCAGGGTTAAGAGACCTTACCGATTGACTGACCAGTCTAGGAGAGGACTTAACAGTTGATCTTGAAGCTTCAAACCAGTTGATCTACAACATTATTTCCTCCACTTCTCTTTATCATCATGATGGTCCTGCCAAACCTTTGAGCAAAGGTTCGGTTGAATGTTTGGTTGGGCCGGGCCCAAGTTTTGAAAATAATCGAAGCAGGTGGGACATCCATTTGGGACCTGAATGTCCAACCGAACCTTTATGATCATCCGACCAGACCTTTGGAGGTTCGGTCGGACTTGTAAGATGAGCTTCAAGTATGTCTTCTCCTGTATTATTACAATTTCTTGCGAATAACAATTACATATGATAAACAAAGTCTTAAACTTCTCCTATGGATCTATTCTAGGTTATGGAAATGACTTATGGCAGTAATCCAAGTCTTCAAGTTAAGATGCTATTCAAGTTTGAAGCTTGGGCTACAAAGCCTCAAACTTGATTCTGGTTGGTTCTACATCCTTCTGGCTTTACATGGAACTCATATATGCAATCAAAATGTAAAATAAAATTAGTATATGAATATGGAAAGTTACAATAAACTAAGCAATAATCGATAGGTGAAGGAATATGCTTATTCTAATGTATGGATACTTCGTGGATGGTTGGTTACCCTTAGAATAGAGGTAAATTACTACTTTTGGATAGGAAATGAGCTTCTAGATTGACGTAGTCTCCTTGTTCGGAGACCCAAAGAACTCTGAAATAAGCTTTTCAAAGACTAAACTTCGAAAATGAGTGTGTGTGTGTGTGTGTGCTCTCTTTCCCTTTCCTTTAGAATGCCTCTCTGTTTCTCTTTAAAAAAATGTTTCTTCTTTTCCCTCTCTCTAAAAATCATCCCCCCCCCCCTCACAGTGTAAAAACTTAGGGTATTTATAGGAGAAAAATGAATCTTCCTCAGCAACTTGTTCGAGTTGCAGAATGGGTATAGGCCAGTGTAGGTTTATAGGTTTCGAGTGCACTATGGATTCATGCATCTTGCCCCATAACCTGCCATATTAGATCGATCATCCGGCCGAACCATTGGTGAACATCCGGCCGGATGATCGTTAACGGGCCACATGAGCCATTTTGGGCATAAAATGAACTTCTGCAACATGTGGGCCAAGGGAAAATGATGAAGGTTGGACCGGATCATTGGACATCCGACCGGACCATCAACGGGCCTAAAATTTATTTTGAAAACATTTTGAAATCATTTTTAACCCTTCGGCTCATTTCTACGAGAAACTGGGTGATAGAGTAGTCTGCATTGGACCGTATTCATCACCGGACTCCAGCGCCGCTTCCACGTACCTACATCCAAAAATCAGGTGTCTATAATGACTTTGATATATTTACTTTTACGGACATATTTATTCTTAAAGTTTCTTCATATTTAAATGTGACCTTAGTATTTCTTATAAATTTCAAATATGACATTTGGCATATTAAATACTAAATTTTAATTATAAATATTATCTTTTTAATTGCAAGAATTTTAATATATATTTAAATAAAATCAATTTAAATATATAAAATATTTTATTAATATATATATATATATATTCCAAATAGTGTTAAATTAATGCAGATACTTTACTATTGTAAATAATACAAATTAAATACTTTATTTAACTTATTACTATCTTCGGTCAAAAATACCCATCACCTTTAAACAAAACACACAAATTAAGAAAACCATTAATACACGATGAAAAAGACTCATATATCCTTATTAATTAAATAAATGTAGTTATGTGATTTTATCTTTTATATTTATTGCAATGGTGAAAATGGAAAAGTTGGTCTAATGTTGCATTGGAAACACAAAATAACAAGTAAAAATGTGTGTTCCCTACAATGAAAAGGCTAATAGCATTTTTGAGCGGAGGGAGTAATTTTATAATAATTTATAATTTAGTACTTAAAAACTAATTTCATATTTATACTATTAAAAATTCTTTAACATGTAAGGATTTTATTTCATTTAGCATAATCTTTATAGTTTTCATAAAAAATAATTAATTTTATGAGTCGTTTTAATTTTGAAAAATAAAAAATTAATGTCATTTAGAATTAGTAAATAATATAAAATAATTTGTAGATTATTAAAATAAAATAAGATTAAGGTAACTATATTAGCTATTGATAATTACATTTTATTCAATGCAATTGATGTGTTTTTAATTATTTTTCTTATACATTTGAGTGGTTTTAGCATTTATTTGGTTAATTATTGTCAATTTAGAGGTTTGGGTGCGTTTGAGTTCAAACCGGAGCAAAACCAGATGAAAATGACTTCAAACCGGTTGGTCAAAGTGTAGACCAACTTGTTGACCAAACCAAGTCCGGTTTGGTTTGGTGCTGAGAGGTCCAATTTCATTGGTGAAATCGGGTAGAAAAGTTTGAGCAGACTGGATGGAAAACCGATCTAGGGCATATTCAGTTTGCTCATGAAATTTTGGGCAGAAGACCTTTATCAAACCGGAATTACGACTGGACCTCAAATCGGACCGGTTTGCACCTGGGAAAACTCTAAATTTTGGTTTTTTTCTTAGTGTTTTTTAGGTGTTTTTGGAAATACTATGAATAGGAATTATTAGGTGTCTTGCCACAACTTTTGTTCAGCTGTTTTTTATTTTTAAAACTCTAAAAAATCATTGAAAACTCTTTTAACCAAGGATTAAGGAATTGGAGAAGATTTTAAGCGAAAACTTACTTCTACAAGACTAAGCTCTTCTATTTACTATGTTGTTATTATTTTTAATTATGTTTATGCTTTTAATTGTTAGTTTATTGTCAATTTTCATTATGTTTCGGAGCTAAACCCCTACTAGAAGAAGAGATGTAATCTAGTATAAGGTAATTTTGATTAGCAATTGATGTACACTTAATTTTGATACTTAATATAATTTCTATGGTTTTATTTGTTTAATTCTATCCTCCTTGTACTTCTTCTCATGTTTCTTGATTGACCACCTTGAATTATGTTTTAAAGAATTATGAATTAAATTGACAGATTATTCATAATCCGGATTTAGAGAATTGAACTTGTTTAAAGTTAATATAGACATATAAGTAACTTTAGCTTGCCATTGAGATGAACTTAGTGGGTTTAATTAATTTTTAAATTACATCAACGGGCGAATTTTTGTTAATTAAATAAGTTTTTCTACCGCAACGGAGGATTAAAATAATTTAGGAAAATCTTGCTTAAATGAATGCTTGATTGTCAATCGAATTATTCCTCTAGATGAATTCCTAACCTCTAGTGCTTGTTTTCATTGTGTTTGTTAATTGAATTTAATTTCTTTCAAGCTTTTTAATTATGTTTTTATTCTAGTTTAGTTATTCGATTTTAATTTTAATAATTTAAATCAACTTCAAGGGTTTTTGTTTTAAATTACTTGTTTTAAATTAACCAAAATTTAGTTAGAATTCAATTGTTCCTTGTGGATAAGATTCCAGTACTCTAAATTTAACTACGATAACTTTATTCAAAAAGAAAAAAACTACGACAACTCCATAACACTTGTGGAACCTTGTCAATTATGTGACATATATATTATCAGAATCATAAATGCATGCATAACATACAAGCATCCAAAATTAATGTCATTTAAAATAGGGAAAAAACATTTTGTGACCCCTTAATTTACATAGTTTTGTACATTAGATCCCTCAACTATAAATCTATTGATTTAAGTCATTCAACTATATGAATTGATGATTTGATGTGAATTGGTAGATATGTAGATCAAATAAGATAAACAACAAGTATTATGACAATTTTACAATTGGACTTCAAAATAACTTAATTTTAAAACATTAAACTTATTCTCAACAAGTAAAACTATATTGGTTTAAGACAATTCAAGTTGATGATGAGAAAAATGAACTCTAGTTGGAAAAATGAGTTTAGCATGTTTGTTAAAGACAAATATGATGACTGTAAGTCAAAGATACATGAAATTGTCGTAAAATATTTACAATTTAAGAATCATATAATATTATTCTAAAAATACTCTTATATTTTAATTTTTTAAATTTTTTTAGTATTATTATGTTTTTTTACATTTTAATTGATTTTATTAAATGATATCAAATATTTGATATCAACTTTAAATCATTTCACTAGTGAGAGTGAGTTCAATCGGATTTTAGAGTTGAGGGACTCAAAATGATTAACTTGAAGTCAACACAACTAATGTATATAAAAAAAAAAGTGAAAGTTGAAGTACCTTGATTTGTGTTTTTCCTTTAAAATACTAATAAATAATCACCATGTTACTAATTCACAAAACATACATGCATCCCAGATGCTAAAATTAAGGTAACTATATTAGCTATGTGACATTTATAAGAATCATAAATTCGTGGTTTAATAATTTCCAGTAGATAAATACATCTATGCAACAAAGTAGATCATTTTCAGAAGAAATTTAATATTAAGTACTAATTAAATAATATGCTTATTCGTGAATAAATGATGAAAAGTCAAGAAAATTATCCACTTCTTCCATTTCTTTCATAGTAGTGCTGGCCTGATGCTGACCATTCGCATAATTGGAATCTCCCAAGGCAAATACGTGTGTTCCAGGATACTGAAAATGACCAACGACACCACAATCAGAACTGAAGTTGTCGTTTCCCGTGGGTCCCACATCTTCCGGCCTGTTTTGGACGTATGTCTGCATGTTTGCCCCATTCTGAAGTTTGGAAATCCGATAGTGCTAATTAATTAAATTAATTTTGAACTATTCCTATTATGTATAGATTTACATGAAAAAAATTACAAAAAAGTAAGATCTCTCTATATTTTTTTAATTGAGATATTTTTTTCACAATAAAAAAATAAATCATTTTTATAAAAAAACATCATATGACATAATTTGATAAAGTGTTTTTTTGTCAAAAGTGAATTATTTAAAATTACAAAAAAAAAAATCAATTATAAAAAAAAAATATAAAGAGAGATTTCAGTGAGGAGGGGTAATATATAAGAAGTAGTGAAACCAAAACCTAGCATGCCTTGTAGTTACCTTGATTATCCCAAATAAAAAAGATGTGAGTGCTTCCAACTATAGTTTATATGCGTGAGTTAAAGAATAGCTTAATAGTTTAAAAAGAGAATTATAAAAAAAAGGTAGCTTATTGTTTCATTGACATTTTAAGTTACATGT
Source organism: Bocquillonia castaneifolia (assembly GCA_948193215.1). Taxonomy (NCBI): domain Eukaryota; kingdom Viridiplantae; phylum Streptophyta; class Magnoliopsida; order Malpighiales; family Euphorbiaceae; genus Bocquillonia; species Bocquillonia castaneifolia. The sequence continues at coordinate 2,750 of CANYLF010952711.1, read as the reverse complement.
ATTTTTTTTAACTGAAAAATATACATGCTTTACTTCATTATCATATAAAGGTACTGAACCATAACGCTATTAAAAAAATCTCACATAATGATGAGGTAGATCAAAATTAGATCGAGTGGCAAAAAGAAAGAAAAGTGACGTAATTTCACCTATTAACACTTTAAGGTATGTAATTTCACAAATTGACACTTTAAGGTTTTTTTTTTCCGTATATAAGTCATCTTCTTTTTACCATATAAGATTTTTTAAACGGGATTATAATCAGGTATCTTTATATGATAATGAAATTAAGCATGTATCTTTTTTCTCTAAAAAAATCACTAAATTAACGCGTCAATCGATAAAACTGTATGTAATTTTTTTGGGTACTTTTCTCTAGTTAAAAACATATGTAATGGACCGAGTCCGGGTTCAAAACTCCCGACCCAACTCTATATATATTAGCCTATTGACTCTCAAGTGAACTAACCTTGTTTGAGCCGTCATCAAAATTTGCATCGGCCAAGTCCATTTTTGGGTCAAAACAATCAGGCAGCTCTTGGTATTGCTCAAGATCAATCCGTGATGTGAGCTGTTCTTTAATAGTTGTGAATCTTGACATCATGATTGTGTTCATTATTGTCAAGTCTTGAAGATTAGGTGTGGCTTTCCTGCTCGAACCCATCTTCTTTTGTTGAGCAACTTCAAATGCAGTAGGCCTAATATTAGATATTGAACACTTACAAGATTGGCTCAGAATTCGTATAGCATATTTCTTCAATACTGGAAAGTGCGGTCCTACGTGATCCCACCATTCGCCTGCATTGTCAAAAAAAATTATATTTATCGCTAAAGAATTTGAAAGAATTCTTAACTAGATCCGGTCCATCATAAACCCCTCTCATGTGTAACAAGAAAGTATACATGTGAGAATGTGAGGGGTTAATGGTGTACTGGGGTCAAGGAAAAATATGAATTTGGGAAAAAGACATTATATAAGAATATTAGTAAAATACTTATCAAGTTAGGAAATTTTTATTTACACTGGGTGTTTGTGAATCCATATTATGTGAGATGGATTCACGAAACCCGTCCAGATAAGAATTTCCCATCAAGTTAAGAAAACTTATTACATGGATGATGTAATCTGATGATATGTCCGGACGTTGTATTGAACACATCTGGTGGCCGGCGGCGATAAATTGCCATTTCAGTTACAAATCTATCCTTTTCTTCACCGCTTATTACCAAATTTTCCAACAAAAAATCTACGCCCTTAATCATTTCCTTATCCCAGAGATCGTCATGTGAGAAATAAGCAGGATTCAGAAAAGCAGCAGCTGCATGTACTGGATGCATAATATTGGATTTCTTCTTGTCAAATATTTCGAGTACCATTTCATATTTTCTTTGCCTCAAAATTTCTTCTCTTGCCTTTATCATTGCTCCATATAAGTACCCCGAAGTGGGTTTATCTTCCTCCACTAAACGAAGAACTTTTACTATTGGCTCCATTGCATTGATTGCCTCTTGTACTTGACACCAAAAGTTAGCACTTTGGATTATGAAAGTGACTTCTCTTGCAACCTCGTTGCTGTTAGAATTCCACTCTTGAGAAGAAACAAGTTGCTGAAGTTCATCTTTGTTTGTAAAGATCGATCGAAGCATTTGATAGTTTGAGGCATACTTGGACTCACAAGGAAGTTTCAGTTCCCTGCCATTTGTCTGCTTTCTCATCGACGACAAAATGGTTGCATCTCCGTATAAATACTTGGTGATCAACTCTGCATGATCAATTACATGTCTTATCCAATCAACTTTTTGGCATATTTCCTTCAAAAGGGAATGAATCTCCTGAGCAACACATCCAATTGTGTAAATTCTGGTATACTTGGCCTTGAACATATTTCCGACAGACTCCAAAATTTCAGGGCTGTTGGTGATGAACTGCACGACATTCTCAACTCCAATTTCCTCAATTTTATCACCAACAACTCCTTCAATATCAGAATCTGCTCTAAAAGCACCCACAAAAATAGCCCCTTTATGAGAATAAATAATGAAATTAGTTGAGTCGCAAATTTTTTCAAGCATTAACGTGCAGCCTGTCGAATTCCATGAGTTCTTCACTCCCTCGACATAACCCTCAACTTCCTTCTCAATTTCAGGAACAGACTCCATTTGCAGCTCTGAAGAACTTAGCAGCTTATAATGATCACCTTTAATCGCACTAATGAAGTCGATAAAAGAAGGTGAGTCAACAACAGCAGGTTCAATGTTGTTAAGAATAAGAAATTTGAAAAACTTCTTATTCACTTCTCTGTTATGATCCATTTCCTTTAGCTGCATTACACTAGTGTCAGCTGCAGGCAAATGATTATCTTGAAATGCGCCTGAAACTACATCGGAAGAAGGAAAAATGTTTCGACCGTCGGTTGAATAACTTGCATTTGTAGTCTTACCTTTCTTTCTAGGATTAATTAGATCGCCAATTGATTTACGAGCTTCATCCCTTACATTTTCAGGGACATAAGCACATTCAACAATGCCATGGCCTGCAACTCTAGCCAAATGTTTTTTGATCCTGTTTATATTGTCTGGAGCAAAATCCTTCCGACAGTATATGCACCGAGATCTACCATTTTCTACCACTACATGCTCCCAGAATTGATCTTTGCCCCTCATTTTATTTTATACCCTACACAACCAGAAACATTTCAATATTCAAACATATCATATTAAAGCATATAGTAAATCAGTTGAAAATGGTA
>CANYLF010952706.1:0-22373 GCA_948193215.1 Bocquillonia castaneifolia | reverse complement strand
ATTACTAAATAAAATATTCAATAATATAAAATATTCTGGTAAGTGATAAATATTCACTTACCTAAATTAAAGGAATATATTATTTTCTTTATATATAGTTGAATAAATAAGATATTTGACTAATTAAAGAAAATTATATATATATTTCTTTCCAAGTGAGTCCAACTACCATAAGTGCAATATTCTCAATTATCCTATAAATAGAGGTGCCTTATGTTCACGAGGACGCAGTACAAGTGTCAGAATTCTGCAACAAAGCATTGAAGAAGCTCTGCACAATTCTCTCCAACACTCAAGCTACAACAAAGCCTTTCAAATCAAATCAAGCTCATGTCTTCATTTGTGTTCATCACCTTGTGAAGATTCAACATTCTTCTTCATAAATCGAAGAAGTTTTCTACAACGGATTCAAGAATAAGCTTTACAAGCCCTTGATCTACAATTAGTTGGAAGAAAGCATCAAAGGATTTGATTTCTACACACGTGGAAATAGTCCAATAGAGATTGTACCCCTTTCCTTCACTTTAAATTAATAAAGTTGATTACTTGTTCATTTTTTTTCTTTTTCTCTATTTCAGGACAAGAAAATTTGTGTGAACAAATTTTTGGCACATTCAGTGGGACATCTCTACCTTACATCTCTTTCTTCTACCAAATCTCAAGTTTTTGAACAATCAAGATCCATGGCTTCAGGAAACAATTCTGGTCGTCAATCCAAGGCACCTACTTGTTTCACCATGAGATCTACTACTGATGCTGGCCCTAGAGAGGTTGATTGAGGAGATATATGCTCGCACTCTCCCCCTTTTCCAAAGTGCATTCATTGCACCACCATTTACAGAGGAAGATGAGCCACCGGTGCATTCTCCACCAAAGGCCAACAGAGAAAACTCCTCGGATGTTATGAATGTGATGACAACTAGCACTACCTCTTTGGAAGAGCAAGCCGCCAAGATGAGCAAGATCCTAGAGACTCTTAGTGAGTCGATCAAGCAAAAAGATGATCAAATCGCCTTTCTCATGAAAAAGGATGATAACTTAACTGAGAAAAAAAAACTAAGAATGACACTCCTCCACCAGAAGATGAAGAGAAGAAAGATTCTTCTGATGATGAAAAAAGGATAGCTCTTCTTCGGATGATGGACCGAAAATTCAAATTACTGAAGGATCTATCCCTGTTGACCAATTGAGAAACCTTATCAAGGAAGCTGTCAAAGATCAAGTTGAGAGCATTTCTCAGCCATCTTATTCATATGTGAAACCATACTCAAAAAGAATTGATCTCATGAAGATGCCTGCAAACTATCAACCACTAAAATTTCAGCAGTTTGATGGGAAGGGCAACCCAAGGCAACATGTGGCTCATTTTGTGGAAACTTGCAACAATGCTGGAACCTATGGTGATTTGATGGTCAAGCAATTTGTTCACTCCTTGAAAGGAAATGCATTTGATTGGTACATTGACCTAGAGTCAGGAACCGTTGATGGATGGGAACAATTGGAATGTGAGTTCCTTAATCGCTTATACAATATTCGCTGGATTGTGAGTATGATATAACTCACAAACACGAAGCAATGGAAGTATGAACCAATCATTGACTACATCCACAGATGGAGGAACCTAAGCCTTAACTATAAAGATCGCCTGTCTGAAACTTCTGCCTTAGACATGTGCATTCAAGGATTGCACTTTAAGTTACTCTATATTCTTTAAAGTATCAAGCCTAAAACCTTTGAAGAATTGGCTACGCGTGCACATGATATGGAGTTATCAATCACTACTGTTGGAAGTCAAGGAGTGCTAATTGAGGAGCCCAAAACGGGGCAAGAATCTCACAAAGGGGGCAAGACTTCTACTAAAGTAGAAGGGAAGTAATCCATGGTTGTTACCATAGCCCCATTCAGAATTTCCACCAAGACTGAGAAGAACCAAGAAAAGAAGTATGCTGCTAAGAATTAGGAAATAAAAAAGTCTACTTTGAAGGAGAGATAAGAAAAGGAATATCCCTTTAATGACTCTGATATTCCCAAGATGTTAGATGATTTACTAGAGGCAAATCTCATTCAACTCCCTGAGATGAAGCGTCCTGAGGAAGCTGACCAAGTAAATGATCCAAATTACTGTAAGTATCATAGATTTGTTAGTCATCCTCTATAAAAATGCTTTGTTTTGAAGGATAAGATCATGCAACTGCATGAACAAGGGGACGTAGTCTTTGATAAAGATACTGCCACTTCTAATATGACTACATTTACCACTATGTGTCCATATACCTTTGCTTTAAAATTTGGGGATTTCGACCAAATAGAAGCATGGGTAAGTTCCTCCCCTGTTTAAGATTTATTCAAGCCTTTGTAAGCATTGGAAGGTGATTCACACTCTGTTGGGGGCAATAAAAATCAGGACATGCATGGAAGATGACGGCTTATTTGAAGATGGTTGGATTATTGTTACTCGTCGAAGAGGAAGGAATAAAAGAACTCCACCACAAAAGTCAGCACCAAAGAGGGAAAGAACATTTGGAGAGAGCCTACAAAAGGGTCGACTACTGTAAAAGCTATGAAGAAAAACATGGCTTCTACAAAGGCTAAAGAGAGCCTCATAAAAAAGGCAAGAGTACCCGTGACCCCTAAAAGAATGCACGCCCAAGAAATTCTTGATAGTTGCTGATATTAGCACGTGTTATCATATTATTGAAGATGATCAAGAAGTTATGGAAGAGGAGATAAAATCTAAGCCTAAAGGACTTACTTTCCACCCAATATGGAAAAAATTTACTTTACTGATGAAGACCTCTTACTTGGCTCTAAGCCTCACAATCATTCACTTTTTGTTCAAGGTTTTGTGCAGAAGCAAAAGGTTAATAGGATTTTGATAGATGATGGCTCTACTATCAGCATTCTACCTTTGAAGACTGTGAAATAGTTGGGCATTCCCATGGATGAGCTGTTGAAAAGTCGCTTAGTGATCCAAGGCTTCAACCAAGGGGGGCAGAGAACTCTCGGTAAGATCAGACTCACAATGGTCATGGATGAGATGGAATCAAATGCACTGTTCCATGTAATTGATGCACGGACAACTTACAAGATGTTGCTAGGGAGACCATGGATACATGAAAATGGTGTTATTTCTTCTACGTTGCATTAATGCTTCAAATATTGTGGAAATGGCCAAGTGAAGAAGGTAGATGTAGACTCTATATTGTGATCCAAAGTATGAAGCAATGGACTAATGACTATGGAAGAAATGAAGAGGACATTGGCTTGAAGATGGTTACAATGGTTGCATTCCAACAAGCTTAAAAATGCAAGTTTGACCAAGTTAACAAAGTCAAAGTCAAAGTCATAGTAAATGTCAAAGGTCAACAAGTCAACAAGTCAACACATTGACTTAGGACATATGGCGTTTGGACTTGTTTGGTTTAGGACAAGCTTTGTCTTCATTAGGACAAGTTATGTCTTAATGGATAGAGTTAGTTAGATGTATCTTAATTCTTTCCTAATTTGATTAAGACATATCCTTATCTAGATAGGATTTATTTTATCTTAAGTAGATAGCTTATTTTCTTATTTTCCTTATTTAGATAGGACTTTTATTATTCCTTAGTTGTGTTGAGTTGTATTGCTTTGCTTTCAAGCCAAGCTATAGCCAACTACATAGATTAGGTTTAAAATTCGGATTTACTAAGCACAGCAGTTGGTTTGGGACATAACCTTTGGTACATAACTCCGATTGAGGCAATTTAAAATGCGTTGGAAAGAAGACTTCAAGATCTAAAATTCATATGTTTTACAAATTTTCAGTTGAGATCTTTAAGGGGGTCAAAATCTGGTCATAAAGTTAGGGTTGTAATCTGCCAGCTTTTTATTTACAAATAGGTTCAGGATTTCTATCTTTATTTGCTTTTTTTTCAAGCCAAGCTTGTTTGGCTGAATTTTCCTAGTTGTTTAGGATTAGAATTACTTTGTTTAAGCCCTATATAAAGAGCCATAAGGGCTGGTCGAAATTCATATAATTCATTCAATAATATTTTCAAGTTTTTGCTTTGCAAAGTCCTTTAAGTCTTTAAGGTGTTCCTTATTGATTTTTTGAATTAAACTGTGTGTTAGTTTATTCAATTATACTTTAAATAATCTATTAACTTGTTAGTTCATAGGTTGTTTGAGCAATCATCTAATTATAACTAGAGGGTTTAGTGGTTAATTGTTAAGCTTGCTAGTTCCATAAAATTAATTGCAAACATCAAGTTAGATATTAGGGTTAAACGAAATCAACAATATCGGTTTGCTTGCTATCTCTTAATAGATAGAGGGTTTATCACATTTGATTAGGTTAATCAATCTAAATTGAGTTTGAACGTATCAATTTCATTCAAGTGAGCTGAATTATTCAATCAATCATTGTTTGTTCATATCACTCTAAGCCTTTCTTGATAGCTGAATCTTATTTTGCTGATGTAAAATTCTACAATGATTCGGTTGACAATGAAGAGGAATTTTCTACAGAAGAGACAAATGAACTTGTCAAGGAAGAAAAGAGTAAGGAAAAAGATGCCTCTACAAGCAAGAAACCAGCACCGATTTGTCTTCCTCATAATAGAATAAGAAAGAAAGAGGAGAAAGTATCAAAGTCACCTGAAATGGAGAAAATCGTCCAAGGCTTTCAAGAGTTGATACTTCTAGTGATAAGCTTGGCCTCTTTAAAGGTTAGTGAAGCTCCTTTGAAAGGATTCACTAAATCGTCACAAAGTCCTATGGTAGAACATTGTGATTTGCCTAGTAAAAGAACCAATAGATTCGATCCAAATGCTTATAAGTTGTTGTCCCAAGTAGGTTATGGTTAACACAAATACATCACTCCTGGTAAAAAGATTGATAAAGTCTCAAAGCAAGTTGGAGGAGAAAAGTCAAATGATGGGTTCTAAAGTTGGTCTTGGATACGATTCTTCTAACCTATTGCATTTGAAGATTTGCAAGGAGACCTCACATCATATAACTATTGAGGAAGCTGAAGAGCAACATGATCACAAGACAGCTAATATAAGGGTCTCAATTTTTGACCGACTTGGCACTCCCCCTAATGGCATTTCTTTTTTTGACAGAATTGATAACCAAAAGCATGTTGATCCACATTAGCCGAGAGCTTCAGTCTATACGAGACTTGGAGTGTCAACTTTGAAGAAGAGCAAGTCAAGAGGAAGTAAAGAGCATATTGTTGATGCCAAGGACATATGTAGCAAGTTTCCTTCTCGCATGAAGAGGTGCACAAAGTGTGTGGTATCGACTGGCCAAGTGTTGAAGGGTAAACAATAAACTATGGTTATCATCGGTCAAGGTACAAGCTCGTCAAAAGAGGATGAGGAGATTATAATTGCATCGGTGAACCATGTCACTATAAGGAGATTAATGGGGATGAGGAAGTCGAGGAAGTTGTTGATGATGCTCCTCCTACTTTCGAAGATGGGAACAAGGTGGCTGTTGATAAATTGAAGGAAGTCAACCTTAGAACGCCTGAAGATCCTTGACCAACTTTCATATGTACTAATTTATCAGTAGAAGAGGAAAAATAATATATTGATATTCTCTGAGATATCTTTGCATGGACATATGTAGAGATGCCTGGACTTGATCTAGAAATTGTTGTTCATCAACTTGCCAAAAGATCAGGGGCTAAGGTGGTAAAACAAGCTCAGCAACGCTTTCTTCCTGAATTAATACCGCAGATAGAGAATGAAGTCAACAAGCTCATTAATGCAAAGTTCTTTTGTGAAGTCAAATATCCTACTTAGATTTCCAAAATAGTGCCTGTGAGAAAGAAGAATGGACAGATACGAGTTTATGTTCATTTCAAGGATTTGAATAATGCATGCTATAAGGCTGATGTTCCATTGCCGATTCCCGAAATCATGATTGATGCCACAATTGGTAATGAGATTCAATCATTTTTAGATGGTTCATTTGGGTATAATCAAATTCCAATGGCAAAAAGGATCAAGCAATGACTGCATATCGCACACCAAAAGGGATATTTTGCTATAAAGTTATGCCTTTTGGTTTAAAGAATGCAGGTGCCACGTATCAATGAGCCATGCAAAAAATATTTTATGACATGCTTCATAAAAATATTGAATGCTACATTGATGATCTCGTTGTGAAGTCTAAGAAGAAAGAAGACCACCTCCAAGACCTACGCATAGTGTTTGAATGACTTGGGAAGTATCAGTTGAAGATAAATCCTCTAAAGTGTGCTTTTGGAGTTTCTGCTGAAAAGTTCTTAAGCTTCATTGTGTGACATCGAGGGATTGAGATTGATCAATCTAAAATTGATGCAATTTTGAAGACGCTAGAGCCAAGGAATATTCATGAACTCAAGAGCCTATAAGGAAAATTGGCATATATCCGTTGATTCATCTCTAATCTTGCTGGTCGATTTCAACCATTTCATAGACTAATGAGAAGAGATGTTCCTTTTAAATGGGATCAAGCTTATAACGATGCATTTGAGAGCATAAAAAATGTACTTGTTGAATTCTCTAGTGTTACAAGCACCTATTCCAGGTTGTCCTTTAATCCTCTACACCGTGGCTCAAGAGCGTTCATTAGGAGTTTTACTTGCACAAGAAAATGATGAAGGTAAGGAGTGTGCACTTTACTACCTTAGTAGAACTCTTAATGGAGTAGAGTTGAACTACACACCAATTGAGATGATGTGTTTGGCCTTAATGTTTATGATTAAGAAATTAAGACATTATCTTCAAGCTTATTAGATTTGATTGATCTTTCAAGCCTATCCAATCAAGTACATCATGTCAAAACCAGTCCTCTCTGAAAGGTTGGCAAAATGGGCTCTTTTAATGCAAGAGTTTGACATAAGCAATGTTTCTCAAAAGGCAGTAAAGGGTCAAGCACTTGCAGATTTTCTCGCTGATCATCAGATTCCATATAATTGGGAATTTTCAAATGACTTATCTGATGAGGATGTCTTCTTTATTCAAAGTTCTATTTGGAAGATGTACTTTGATGGGGCTGTTCGTCAAGATGGTGCTGGAGCTGGTGTTGTGTTCATATCTCCTGAAGAAGAAGTGCTCCCATATGCTTTCAATCTCTTTCAAAACTATTCAAATGATGTGTTGAGTATCAAGCACTTATAATAGGCCTTGACATGGCAATAGACATTGGAATTGAACACATCAATGTGTTTGGTGATTCTAAATTGGTGGTTAATCAACTTCTTTCCGTTTGTGATGTGAAGAAGGCTGAATTGATACCTTACTTCAAATGTGCCTCCAAACAGCTCAAGAGGTTTGAAAATAGTCATATTGAACATGTGCCAAGGAAGGAAAATAAGCAAGCTGATGCTTTAACTAATCTTGTAGCAACTTTGGCACTTTCGGATTTAGAAGTATAAATCCCTGTTTGTAGAAGATGGGTAGTGCCAGAGTTCGAGATTGGTGAAGATGAATGTGATCATGAACAAGTGAATGACATCTCTATCTATGAAATCAACAAAGAAGATTGGTGTCAACCGTTGATTGATTATTTAAAGTATGGGAGGTTACCTTATGAGTTAAAGTGCAAGTCAGAAATAAAGCGATGGGCTCCTCGTTTTGTATTCTTCAAAGGCACTCTTTATCGTCAGTCATTTGATGACATTTGGCTACAATGCTTGGATGATGAAGAAGCCACCAAAGTGTTGAAAAAAGCGCACTAAGGGGTGTGTGGGGCCCACCAATCAAAGGATGGGATATTATTGGACTACAATGCTAAAAGATTGCATGGAGTATGTTAAAAGTGCCAAGGGTGCCAATTCCATGGTAATGTGATTCGCCAACTACCTGAGCCACTTCATCCAACTATAGTTTTTTGGCCTTTTGATGCTTGGGGATTAGATGTTGTTGGCTCTTTGCCTAAAAGTTCAAAAATGCATCTCTACATTTTGGCTGCAACTGATTACTCTCCAAATGGGCTGAAGCTGTACCACTAAAAGAGGTTAAGAAGGAAGATGTTGTAGACTTCATCAAAACCTATATTCTTTGGTGGCATGGCACTCCTCGCTATATCATCATAGATAATGGGAAACCATTCTATAATAAGGTAATGGATAAGTTGTGTGGGGAGTATAAATTCAAACAGTATAACTCTTCCATGTATCAGGCACTAGCCAATGGTCTTGTAAAAGCCTTTAATAAGGCTTTGTGCAATCTTCTCAAGAAAAGAGTGAATCGCACTAAAAGGGACTGGCATGAAAAGCTAGGAGAAGCTTTATGTGCTTATCGCACTACATATCGAACATCGACAGGGGCAACTCCATATTCTTTAACGTATGGTTCTGAAGCTGTGATACCATTAGAAAGTTAGGTTCCTTCATGGAGGATTGCCATCCAAAAAGGTTTTTCAGCTGATGATAATGCACGCTTACGTCTAGAAGAATTGGAGGCTTTAGATGAGAAGAGACTTGAAGCACAACAAAGATTAGAGTGTTATCAAGCCAGGATGTCCAGAGCCTTTAACAAGAAAGTGTGCCCTCGATCCTTTCAAGTTGGAGATCTAGTTCTTGCACTTAAAAGACCAATAATCCTCTTAGGCCGTATGGGAAATATATTTCTCTCAAATTGGGATGGCCCATATGTTATCCAAGAAGTTTACAACAATGGAGCCTACAAGATTATTGATCAAGATGGCTTGCGAATTGGACCAATCAATGGTAGATTCCTTAAGAGGTACTACGCTTAAAGGCTTTGGAGATCAATCAAATTTGATGAGCTTGAAGATAATGTCTTAATTTCTTAATCGCGAACATTAAGGCCAAACACATCTTCTCAATTGGTTATAGTTCAATTCTGCTCCATTAAGAGTTCTGCTAAGGTAGTAAAGTGGACACTCCTTACCTTCATCATTTTCTTGTGTAAGTAAAACTCCTAATGAACGCTCTTAAGTCGTAGTGTAGAAGATCAAAAGATGACCGGGAACAGATGCTTACAAGATTGGAGGATTCAACAGATGCTTCTTTATGCTTTTAAAAGCATTGCTACAAGCTTGATCCCATTTGAAAGGAACATTTCTTTTCATTAGCCTATAAAATGGTTGACATCAACAAGCAAGATTAGAGATGAATTGGCAGATATATGCTAATTTCCTTGTAGGCTCTTGAGTTCATGAATATTCCTTGGCTCTGGCATCTTCAAAATTGCATCAATTTTAGATTAATCAATCTCAATCCCTTAATGTAGCACACTGAAGCCTAAGAACTTTCCAACAGAAACTCCAAAAGCACACTTTAGAGGATTTATCTTTAGCTGATACTTCCTGAGCCGTTCAAACACCACACATAGGTCTTGGAGGTGGTCTTCTTTCTTCCTAGACTTCACAGCAAGATCATCAACATAACATTCAATATTGTTGTGAAGCATGTCATCAAAAATCTTCTGCATAGCTCGTTGATATGTGGCACCTGCATTTTTCAAACCGAAAGGCATAACTTTGTAGTAAAATTTTCCTTTTAGTGTGCGAAATGCAGTCTTTGCTTGATCTTTTTTTGCCATCGGAATTTGATTGTACCCAGATGAGCCATCCAAAAATGATTGAATCTCATGACCAGTTGTGGCATCAATCATGATTTCGGGAATTGGCAAGGGAAAATCATCCTTGGGGCATGTATTATTTAATTCCCTAAAATTAACACAAACTCGTATCTGCCCATTCTTCCACCACTAGAAATCTACTATTTACCGACCGAAATTATGGTTGGCAAAATTTAATTTTCGGTCGGTAATTGACTTTACCGACCGTTTTCCGACCACATTAATCGGTCGGCAAATATTTGGTCAGTAAACCAAAGACTGACTGATTTTGCCTTACGGTCGAAAAGAAAATTTGCCGACCACATTTTGTAAATAATTTTTGGTCGGTAGTTGGTCAATATTCGGTCTCCAAATTTACTGATCGTTTTAGTGACCAATTATCGACCAATTTATTTTTCAATATTCGGTCAGTAATTGGTCTGTAAGTGGTCGGTAATTCACCGACCGTTTTAGTGACCAATTACCGACCGAATGATTTTTTATTATTCGGTTGGTAGTTGGTTTGTAAGTGGTCGGTAAATTACCGACCGTTTTGAGACCGAATACCGACCTATATTTAAAAAGAATTATAGTCGGTAATCGGTCACTATTCGATCGGTAATTTTATTAATTTTTTTAAATACATATTTTGATATGTATATTTAATATAATTATATATAATATTTATAATATAGTATATTATATTGTTTAATATACTATATATTATTTAATATATATTATATAATATAATATATATTAAATAATATAATATATATTAAATAATATATAGTATATTAAACAATATAATATAATATATAATATATATTATGTATGATAGATAATATTTATTATATATGAAATAAGTAAACAAATTTAAATTTAATTATATATATAAAAGAACATAACTCTGTAATAAATGTAAATAAAGAGTTAGTAAAAATACTAAAAATATAAGTAATGTAAGAGAAGGAATATGTAAACCTAAACACAAGTGTACATATAAATAACAGATCTAAGGGCCATCCAACCTAGTATCGTCAGCCTCGTGCTGCTGCTGGGGGACTGAGAGGTCTACTGCATGTGCAGGTGCGGTCAGCGGTAGTGTTGATGTACTAGTGCCCGCGGCTGCAGTAGGGGCTGATAAAGTAGTGCCCATAGCTGAAGTAGCGACCGCAGCTCAAGTACGCCAAGTAATACATTGTATGATCCGAGGTATATCATCGAGGTTGAACGACACTCTAAATTCGCAGAACTTCTCAGTAAAAAAATTCAACTGCACTCACAACTCAGTTGCATCATCCTCGAAGTCCATCAGGCATCTCATCGTATCTGCCATATCGTGCTGAAATACATGCCTCGCCGCATCATTGAACTCATCCATACTCGGGAACAAGTTCGAGAATGGTCCCGGAGGTGAAGGTGGAGCACCGTATGCATCGGCTTAATATGAGGATGCAGACGATCCAACTCTATATACAGCCTGCTTCTTGCCGCCCCCAACAGCCTCGTACCATAGCTGATTCTCATCAACAGTAGATGGAACTGCTGAACTAGAACTACCAGCTGCAGCATCACCTGTACCCGAAGCTAACTGTGAATGTGCCTGAGTCGTAGCAGCTAACAACTCATATTTATTCTACAAAACAAATGTAAGAAGTGTAAATATAACCAACAGTTTTAGTCGACAAATTGTACAATAAAGTAACTATTTTAATTAATGTGATAAACACGTTGCATGTGCAGCACGAGATCCTTCGTGTGAGTATACCGAAATAAACAAGGAGCGGAGGGCTTCTTTCCCTCCTTTTGAGTCTGCAATTCAAAACATGTTAAAACACACACACACACAGATATATATATATATATATATATATATATATATATATATATATATATTGTAACAACCCTAAAATAACACAAAATAATAAAGAATAGGATAGATAATAATAACAATTCATTAAAATTTTAAAACCCGATTAATCTCCTTTTCAAAAATATTTTTTTTAAATAAAGGGCACAACTATCATTGTGATTTCAACAACGATCGTTGTTAAAATACACCAAAACCGTCCGAAGAAATAGAGAATCACACGATCTCGTGGAAAACAACAATGAACTCGTTGTTAAAGCGGCAACGATCGTTGTTAACCTTACAATGATCGTTGTTAAGATAAAAATCTCAAAACGAAATATTTTTCCAAAACCACAATTCTAAAACAGAATTTTTCACTTTTCTCTGCAAAAACAGACTCCAATGGCTCAAAATCAACTTATACGTATAATAAACTTTCCAACTTTTAAAATGCAATAACGTTATATGTAAGGAATATTGAAAATCTTATAAAACATATAATTGATCCAAAATCAACTTTATACAATCATTTTTCAAACTTTCCACACACACACACACACACACAGATATATATATATATATACCTGCCAAACCCAACTCACAACCTTCTATTACATCCCAACCAAAATGCATAAAATATGCTCGTGATTATCCACTAGCCAACCTGTTACTTCTATGGCAATGCACGTGAGCTTCTAGAATCAACAAGCTATCAACAACCTGAAAAATTATGCCAAGGAGGTGAGTTGGCAACTCAATAAGTATTTAACCAAATAAACCTTGAATACATTAAGCTGAAATTACCAAACATACAACTATCACATACTCCATACAACGACTATACAATCAGAATCAAGTCTAATAGTCAATCACATTTAATCATTCAACCAAGGCAACATTCAACCAAAACAACATCTCAAACCAACAAAGCAATTTCAATTCACATCAATCTTATCAAATTAGGAACGAATGACTCAACCTCACTTTTTCTCACATTTCAATTCATTTACTCATATAATTTCACAATTAGGTGGCCACCGATGAGACTATCCACCCGGCTCAGTCTCGCCATCTCACACATGCGGGTAGCTATCCGCCCATCTCAGCTTTCCCAATCACACACATACCACATTCCCTTGAGTCATCCTTTTCCATTCACAATCACAATTATAATCACAATTAAACATCATTACATCACATCACATTACAATTCTCATCTCAATTCATCACATTACTCATCACATCCAATTCATAACTTCTTAATTCAATCAAGATATCATCAAATCACCACTACACTACTTCAAAGTTCAACCAATAACATCCCATCAACAATTCAATACACAATTCAATCCTAGAGCATAGTAACTAAGCACACATAATAATTTCCACTTCATATACACAAGTTTAATCAATTAAATACTTATAAAAAGGTGTAGAACAATCAATTAAGCTTATGTGCCTTCCTTCAAAACCTCTTTGCCCTTAGGTTCCCTTAAACATAATAATACAATCAACAAACCATTCAATAACAAAACAATATCTAAACATACAATTACTACTTAATAATCTCTCCAACATACATTAATAAGATGATTATGCAATAATAAACATAAACCCCCCAAATTTCCACAAAACCATAATATAATAACCAACAAAAAAAGGAATAAACTTACTCAATTAAGCTTCTAGTCCTTCAATTAATCTTCTAGCTAAGATAAGCTCCTCTAAACTTACTATATTCTTCACTAACAATTAAGGGTTTAACAATGGTGATTTTATGTTGGTGTAGAGAAAGGTATATGGAGAAGAAGATGGTGGTAGTGGAGATGTGTAGAGATTCTCTACTAACTAATATTTAATTATTATTATTATTATTATTTAATTAACTTGCCATTCTTCTCATCCCTCCTCTTGACACTTGTCCCTTTCTTATAATTAATATTATTATTAGGACACTTGTCATCTTCTAGAATTTCTTTTCCTACACACCCCTTAAATATAATCTTACTAACTATCTAATCCCATACTCATACTTCTTTTACAAATAACTCCTCTAACTTTTCTTACAACTAGGTCCTTACTAACCCAAACTTCCATAAACCTTAATACTCACAAATATTATTCTACCAATTAATATTATGCAATGCATTATACACAATTATGATGCAAATAACATGATATGATTAATGTTTATTCCTTAATAAATGAAATGAAACTAGGCTGTGACATATATATATATATATATATATATATTCCGAAGCAAATCACAACCAATGACACATTCCAATCATTAAACAATTAATATTACATCCATCAATTACTTAAAGCATGAAAAGTAAATAAAGAATGAATATAGAGAAATAAAATTTGAAACCATGATGGAAAGAAAACATATATATAAAAGGAAGTTTAAAATAATACCAGAGCATGCTCGTGCTCAACCATCGATCGCGATCCACATGTGTGAGTGGACATGCCAGTCCCCACTCTGGTTCGTTCAGATCAACGGTTGTTGCTCTGCGTCTCACACTTCTTCTAGTAAGTAGGATCGTCCCAAGCCTTCACCCACTCGTTCCAAACTCCATCTGGAACACTCAGATCTTTCTTCTTTTTCTTCTTCCAAGCATCCTTGATATTGTACATGGCATCCTTGTATTTGATGGATGCATGCTTGTAGAAGACGTCCATCACTTTTTTCTTGGACTGTGTCCAACGAAAAAACTTCTGCATTTAAAGAAAATCAAGAAAACCAAGAAACATTTTATTAGTATAAATATTATTTGCAGATAATTTAAAGAGTTTCAATTTGAACCTTGAACTCTCTCCATATCATCAGCTTATCATTCTCCTTCAGAGACTTCCAATTAACTCTGTACGGTTTCCACCTATTACCGAAAATTTTCTTCATAACCCGGGAAATCGGCCCAGACGGCTTTAACTTAACCCTGTTTAGTACATTTTGAATAAAAGTCATAAGGAACAATTGAATTAATACACAATATCTAATTAAGAAATGAAAAAAGAAATCTTACAGATTCTTCCCTGCACCGATCGTAGCAACAGACAAAGCAGTGTCAGTAGGATGCTTAGGTGAAGGTTCTAAATCCTCTGCATCCTCGTCCATAACATCCTCCTGCACACCCTCATCTGGATGCTCACCCTCCTCTGTCTGTGGGGCTGCCTCTGGTACAATCTCGGCCGTACTCTCTAGCTGGTGGGCATCAATATCTTCCTCATCTCTAACCTATTTCTAAATCTAATAAAAATTCTACCAAAATTTTGGCAGTGTTTCCCCTATAGTTGGTGAAATCTCCCCAACTTATGGGGTCGTTCCTGCAATTTAAAATACACTTCTATATCAACATACACTGCTGGGCTAACTAAAAACTACCCAGACTTTAAAATCACCAATTTCACAACCTAGAACTACCAACACATGCATGCAAATAAACACAATTTCACAAACTTAGTCACTAGTAGCACATACAAATAAACATTCTGTCAATCCTAAGCATATAATGGTGAAATCATAATTTTTTCCTAAATAAACTAATCAATTACGATGCATTGAATATAAACAAATCAATTGATATAAATGCATTCAATACAAGTCAATTACAAATCATTCACTTACATACAAATACAAGTCAATTACAAATCATTCAATGACGTACAAATCAACTCATAAACATCATAATTTAATTTTATGGATGCTTTTTACATATTCAATAAATATAATTATTTTCTAAATTATATAAGTTCAATAAAAATGCCGTAAATAGATTTACATTATTTCTTCAGTTAATTGGAAGTAAGAAAATTTATTTATCCTACTTTTATTCAACATTAATTTTTAACATACACATCAAGCTATAAAATTAATCAAATTATCCTACTTTTCTACCCTTTATTTTTGTACATTAATTTATATACTGAATTTTCAAAAATTATTAAACAAATAATTACAAAAATTATAAATAAAATCTAACCTATTTCTAAATTAATCTAATGAAAAATCTACCGAAATTTCGACAGAGTTTCCCTTATATTTGTTCAAATCTCCCTTATAAATGGGGTCGTTCCTGCAATTCAAAATACACTTCTTATATCAACACACACTGCTGGGCCAACCAAAAACTACCCAGACTTTAAAATCATCAATTTCACAACCTAGAACTACTAGCACATTGAAATCAACAATTTCACAAACCTAGTCACTAGCAACAATACATGGAAATACACATTTTACGCATTGAATATAAATCAATTACTTCTATAATAAAAAAAACATTTTTATTATAAACATACTGTAAAATTATTACTCATTGAATATAAATCAGTTACTTCTATATCTAAGTATTTAATACAAATCAATAACAATTGATCAAATTATTACAAATCATTTAATACCAAATAATTACAAATGAATTTCATACAAATTAAATATACAAAATTATGTATAAGGTTCAAAACACTTACTTGATAAAGCAAGCGACGTAAACTAACCAAAAAGAAAAAAATAGAACCTAAAAAATAAGAAATAATATACAACGACATTAACAAATGGCCAACATAAGTAATAAATATTGTCACTTACTAGAAGTCAAATTTAAATTTAAAAATACATCCAAATATATTTACAGAGAAAAAAAATTATGAGGTTTTAAGTTAATAAGGAAAAAATGGTTATTATTATGTTACTATTTGGTTAAGCAAATATTAAACAGTTGCTTAACCAAATACTAACATAATAATAATAACCATTTTTTCCTTATTAACTTAAAACCTCATAATTTTTAATATTTAACATATATTTATTTTAATTTAAACTCAAAGTAGCTACAAATTATTTACTCTAATAAATTAATTTATTTTTTTAAATTCTTTAATTTTTAACCTATATTTATTTAAATTTGAAGTCAAAGTATCTAGAATAAATTTCTTAGCATATCTCTTAAACTATATTTCATTATATAAAATTTCACATAATTTTTTTGAAAACTAGCTAATACTATAAAAATTATTTACTTATTTTTTTATTTTATTTATTTATGTTTCCTAACATTAATTACAAGATAACATAAAACATATTCTACCTACTTTTTCCCTATTTATTACATAAATACACAAATTATAAATACATAATTTGTATAACTAAAAAATCAACCTAACAAAAATTAATACAAAAAATACGCATTTATTCTGTTTTTTAATAATTATTTTTTAACCTAATTATTTTCCATATTCCATCTCATAAAATTACATTTCAATAAAATAATCAATAAATTTCAAATAATCAATTATTTTCCATAATCTCTATAATATCTGTTATATATATATATATATATATATATATATATATATATATATATATCACTAAATAATTTTATTAACATCAAATTAATTTAAAAAAATTCAAATCCATTCTAATTACCTATTCCACAAACTAATTTACTCAAAAAATGACCCATAAACTAAATAAAATCAACAACCCTAATTCAAATAAAATAAAAAAAAATAAAATGTACTTACCTGGAGGCGCGATGGAGCTCCGACGACGTCTTCACTGGCAATGACAGCATCGGAATGGTATAAGTAAAGAAAAACACCTCTCTTTCTCTCTCCTTCCCTTTCTATCTCCCTTCTCTCCCTCTCTTCTACTTTCTCTCTCTTTTCTCTCACTTTCCTCTCATTTTCTCTCACCGCCCCTTCCTTTTCTCTCCTTCCCTTTCCCTCTCATTTTTTTTCCTACATGAATGCTACAACTATCGAAGTGGGGAAGAAGAAGACAGCTGCAATATTTTACCCTAACTTTACTGACCGATTCTCGATCAAAAATCAGTCGGTAATTGGGTTTTTAATGAAACGGTGCATTTCATTATCGACCGTTTTGCGACTGAATTTGATTTGTAATTAATTCATTATTTCTTTTTTTAGTCGCCCAAGTTCCCGACCAATTTACCGACCACCCGTAATTCGGTCGGTAATATTGGTCGCTAATAGGTCAGTATAATGGTCGGTAATGCTTTGGCGGGAACTCCCGCCAATGTTACCGATAAATTACCGACCAACATGTCCATGTGGTCGGTAAATGGTCGCAATATGGTCAGTAAATGGTTGCAATATGATCGGTAAATTGGTCGGCAATGGCCATTTTTTTCCTGGCTATCACTTTAGTCGTAAATCGGTCACCTTTTGGTCGGTATTTACCGACTGTCTTTATTGGTCGATAATTCTGATCGGTAAACCGTTAATTTTTAGTATTTTTCTTTCTCATAGCCACTATGTCAATTTTTAGTATTGTTCTTTCTCATAGGCACTATGTCAGAAATCCAAGTAGGATACTTGACTTCACAAATGAACTTAGCATCAATGAGCTTGTTGACTTCATTCTCTATCTGTGGTATTAATTCGGGACGAAAGCGCCATTGAGCTTGTTTTACCACTTTGGCCCCTGGTCTTATGCCAAGTTGATGAACAACAATTTCTGGATCAAGTCCAGGCATCTCCGCATAAGTCCATGCAAAGATATCTTAGAATTCTAAGAGAATATCAATATACTCCAAGGTTGACTTCCTTCAATTCATCAACAACCACCTTGTTCCCTTCTTCAAAAGTAGGTGGAGCATCATCAACAACTTCCTCGACTTCCTCATTATCATTAATCTCCTCTATAGTTATATGGTTCACTCATGCGGCCATCCTCTCGTCATCCTCTTTTGATGAGCTTGCACATTGACCTGTGATGATTAAAGTTTGTTGTTTGCCCTTCAACACTTCACCAATCGAAACACCCACTTGGTACAGCTCTTCATGCGAGAGGGAATATGCCCTTGGCATCAACAATATGTTCTTTGTTTCCTCTTGACTTACACTTCTTCAAGGTTGACACTCCAAGTCTCGTATGGACTGAAGCTCCTGACTTTTGTGGCTTGACATGCTTTTGATTACCAATTATGTCAAAAATAGTAATGCTATTAGGGGGACTACCAAGTCGGTCGAAAACTGAGACCCTCATATTAGCTGTCTTGTGATCATATTGCTCTTCAGCTTCCTCAATAGTTATATGATGTGAGGCTTCCTTGTGAATCTTCAAATGTAATGGGTTGGAAGAATCGTACCAAAGACCAACTTTAGAGACCATCATTTGACTTTTCTCCACCAACTTGCTTTGAGACTTTATCGATCCTTTTGCCAGGAGCAATATATTTGTTTGACCATAACCCGCTTGGGACAACAACTTATAAGCATTTGGATCAAATCCATTGGTTCTTTTACTGGGAAATCACCATGTTCTACTATAGGACTTTGTGATGGTTTAGTGATTCCTTTCAAAAGAGCTTCACTAACCTTTGAAGAGGCCAAGCTTGTCACTAGAAGCGTCAACTCTTGTAAATCTTGGACGATCTTCTCCATTTCAGGTGACTTTGAAACTTTCTCCTGATTCTTTCTTATTGCGTTATGGGGAAGATAAATTGGTATTGGTTTCATGCTTGTAGAGGAATCCTTGTCTTGGCTCTTTTCCCCCTTAACTGGCTCATTTGTTTCTTTTGTAGAAACTTCCTCTTCATTGTTAGCTGAATCATTATAGAATTTTACATCAGCAAAATAAGATTCAGCTATCGAGAAAGGCTTAGAGTCAGCATCTACTCTCTTCACTTGGCCATCTTTACAATATTTGAAGCATTGATGCAATGTAGAAGAAACAACACCATTTTCATGTATCCATGGCCTCCCTAGCAACATCTTATAGGTTGTCCTTGCATCAATTACATGGAACAGTGCATTTGATTCCATCTCATCCATGACCATTGTGAGTCTGATCTTACCGAGAGTTCTCTACCCCCCTTGATTGAAGCCTTGGATCACTAAGTGACTTTCAACAGCTCATCCATGGGAACCCAACTATTTCATGGTCTTCAAAGGTAGGATGTTGACAATAGAGCCATCGTCTATCAAAATCCTATTAACCTTTTGCTTCTGCACAAAACCTTGAACAAAAAGGGGATGATTGTGAGGCTTAGAGACAAGTAAGAGGTCTTCATCAGTAAAGTAAATTTTTCCCATGCATGGGTGGAAAGTAGGTCCTTTCTTGGGTATGAATTCTTTAAGAGTCATGGGTACTCTTGCCTTTTGCGTAAGGTCCTCTTTAGGCTTTGTGGAAGCCATACTTTTCTTCATAGCTTTTGCAGTAGTCGACTCTTTTGAAGGGTCCCTCTAGATCATCTTTGCCCTCTTTGGTGCTGACTTTGGTGGTGGAGTTCTTTTATTCCTTCCTCTTCGACGAGTAACAAGAATCCAACCATCTCCGGATAAACCTTCATCTTCCATGTCCAAATTTTTATTGCCCCCAGTAGAGTATGAATCATCTTTCAATGCCTGCAAAGGCTTGAATGAATCTTTAACAGGGGAGGAACTCACCCATGCTTCTATTGGGTTGAAATCCCTAAATTTTAAAGCAACGGTATATGGACATATAGTGGAAAATGTAGTCATATTAGAATTGGCAGTATCTTAATCAAAGACTACTTCCCCTTATTCATGCAGCTGCATGATCTTATCCTTTAAAACAAAGCATTTTTATAGAGGATGACTAACAAGTCTGTGATACTTATAGTAATTCAGATCATTTACTCGGTTAGCTTCCACAGGACTCTTCATCTCAAAGAGTTGAATGAGATTTGCCTCTAGTAAATCATCTAACATCTTGGGAACATCAGAGTCACTAAAGGGATATTCCTTTTCTTGTCTCTCCATTAAGGTAGACTTCTTTATTCCCTGATTCTTAGCAGCACACTCCTTTTCATGCTTCTTCTCAGTCTTGGTGGAGATTTTGAATGGGCCAGTGGTAACAACTATGGATTGTTTCCCTTCTACTTTGGCAGATGTCTTGCCCCTTTTGCAAGCTTCTTGCCCCTTCTTGGGCTCCTCAATTAGTACTCATTGACTTCCAGCAGCAGTGTTTGATAACTCCATATCATGTGCATGTGTAGCAATTCTTCACAAGGTTTTAGGCTTGATACCTTGAAGAATATAGAGTAACTTAAAGTGCATGCCTTGAATGTACATGTTTAAGGCATAAGTCTCAGACAGACGATCTTTGCAGTTAAGGCTTAAGTTCCTCCATCTATGGATGTAGTCAATGAATGGCTCATCCTTCCATTGCTTTGTGTTTGTGAGTTTTATCATACTCATAATCCAACGAGTGCTGTAGAAGCGATTAAGGAACTCACATTCCAATTGTTCCCATCCATCAATGGTTCCTAACTCTAAACCAGTGTACTAATCAAAAGCATTACCTTTCAAGGAGTGAACAAATTGCTTGACCATCATATCACAATAGGTTCTAGCATTGTTACAAGTTTCAATAAAATGAGCCACATGTTGCCTTGGGTTGCCCTTCCCATTAAACTACTAAAATTTTTGAGGCTGATAGTTTGCAGGCATCTTCTTGAGATCAATTCTCTTTGAGTACAGCTTAGTATATGAATAATATGGTTGAGAAATGTGCTCGACCTAATCTTTGACAAGTTCCTTAATAAGGTTTCTCAATTGGTCAGCAGGGATAGATCCCTTAATAATGAAAATTTTTGGTTCATCATCAGAAGAAGAGCTATCCTTCTTTTCATCATCTGAAGAATCTTTCTTCTCCTCATCTTCTCGTAGAGGAGTGTCATCCTTAGTTTTTTTCTTAGTTAAGTTATCAACCTTTTTCATGGGAAAGGCGATTTGATCATCTTTTTGCTTGATCGACTCACTAAGAGCCTCTAGGATCTTGCTCATCTTGGTGACTTGCTCTTCCAAAGAGGTACCGCTAGTTGTCATCACGTTCATAACATCCGAGGAATTTTCTCCCTTGGCCTTTGGTGGAGATTGCACTGGTGGCTTATCTTCCTCAACAGACGGTGGTGTAACAAACGCACTTTGGAAAAGAGAGAGGGTGCGAACATAGATCTCCTTAATCAACATCTCTTTGAGTATTGCCCTAGGGCCAGCATCAGTAGTAGATCTCACAGTGAAACGAGTAGGTGCCTTGGATTAACGACCAGAATTGTTTCCTGAAGCCATGGATCTTGATTGTTCAAAAACTTGAGATTTGGTAGAAGAAAGAGATGAAAGGTAGGGATGTCCCATTAGGGATGCCAGAAATTTGTTCACACAAATTTTTTTGTCCTAAAATAGAGAAAAGGAAAAAGATGAACAAATAATCAACTTTATTAATTTAAAATCAAGGAAAGGGGTACAATCTCTATTGGGCGATTTTCACATATGTAGAAATCAAATCCTTTGATGCTTTCTTTCAAGGAATTGTGGATCAAGGGCTTGTGAAGCTTGTTCTTGAATCCGTTGTAGAAAACTTCTTCGATTTATGAATCACAAGGTGATGAACACAAATGAAGAACCGAGCTTGATTTCATTTGAAAAGCTTTGTTGTAGCTTGAGTGTTGGAGAGAATTGTGCAGAGCATCTTGAATGCTTTGTTGTAGAATTCTTACGCTTGTCATATGAGTCTTTTGAGCATAAGGCACTTCGACTTATAGGAGAAATGAGGAGAGTGCACTTATGGTAATTGGACTCATTTGGAAAGAAATATATATTTTCTTTAATTAGTCAAATATCTTATTTATTCAACTATATATGTAAAGAAAATAATATATTCTTTATTCTTAGGTAAGTTAATATTTGATACTCACCAAAATAATTTATTTTATTGGATATTTTATTTAGTAATAAATTTGATTTACTAAATAATTTAAATTTGGTAACCCAATAATATAAAATCAATCCAATTATTTTCCTTTTGAGTCAAAAATTTTTATGCCTACAAATGCCCCCTCGAGACATGTTGCTAATTACTTTTTTTAGTGATAATGTCTCGAATTTTTTTTTCAAGGGCTAAAGACATATTTTGAATTTGTCTCGGAGAACTGCAAAATGTAGCAATTTGCACCTTTTCATGG
>CANYLF010952535.1:0-17781 GCA_948193215.1 Bocquillonia castaneifolia | reverse complement strand
AAAATGAAATAATCATATAATATTTTGATTAAAGAAAATTAAAAGACAAATTGGAAGGTGACAAAACAAAAAAAACCGCAGCGAGTAGCGGGATGGAGAGCGTCTGGTTTTGCCCATCTCTGTTTCGCGGTTGCCACTTTCCTTGAAAAAAATATCGTCAAATTGCTCACCTTTCTTTCTTTTGAGAGAGAGAGACCGATTAAAAAAAAAGTTAGTAAAAAAAGAAAGAAAATTCAAACACGCAATTATTTCATTCGCCACTATAAATTTAAATTGTCCTCCTTCTTTCATCTTCCCATTATTACTCATACATAACTCACCACTCTCTGTCTTTTCTGCTACCATCGCTCAAAAAAAAAAAAAAACTTCACTCAGAGTTAACAACATCGATCATGTCGAAGTTAACTCGAATCCCTAGCATGAGGGATCGCGTGGAAGATACGCTCTCTGGTTACCGTAACGAACTCGTTTCTCTTCTCTGCAGGTTGCTAATTGCTATACTCTGTTTTTTTTTAAAGTTATTTTTCCTTTGTTTGGATGATTAATTTAATATTCTTTTAAAGGTACGTTGATCAAGGAAAAGGAATACTGCAACCGCATACATTAATTGATGAATTTGATAGTGTTATCGGTGATGATGAATCAAAGAAGGGGCTTAGAGACGGTTCTTTTGGTGAAATTCTTAAATCTACTCAGGTTTGTGTTTATATTACGTACATACTCATTAAATAAATTGAATAGGTGATTCGCTTTCATTTATTTATTTATTTATTATTATTATTATTATTATTATTTTAATTTTAATTTTAATTTTATTTAACTATAGGAAGCTATAGTTCTGCCTCCATTTGTAGCAATAGCCATTCGTCCTAGACCTGGTGTATGGGAATATGTTCGTGTCAATGTACATAACCTCAGCGTGGACCAACTGGATGTCTCTCAGTATCTTCGCTTTAAAGAAGAACTTGTTGATGGACCGTAAGCTTACCTCATTACTGCTTCTTTATGTTATTTATTTATTATTTTTAATTTTAAACAATCTTTTTTTTTTTAATTCAGGTCTAATGATCCTTTTGTGCTTGAGCTTGATTTTGAACCATTTAATGCGGATGTTCCTCGCCCTCATCGGTCTACATCTATTGGAAATGGCGTTCAATTCCTCAATCGTCATCTTTCCTCAAAAATGTTTCGTAATAAGGACTGTTTGGAACCTCTAAATGATTTCCTTCGTGCCCATAAATATAAAGGCCATGTAAGTTTAATCTGTCTCTCTCTGTTTCTTTCACTACCATATGCATTTAATTTTACTGTTTTTAACAATTTATATATGCATAATGTTATGACCTTGATTATATATTTTTTTATTAGAGCTTAAAATGTCTTGGTTTATTCAAGTAGCACTAGGATTTAGGGCCTTGTAGGGGGCTAAATGATTGAATTATAATTATCATGTGCAGCCATTGATGTTGAATGATCGAATACATAATCTTTCTGGACTTCAGTCTGCCCTTGCTAGGGCCGAAGACTATATTTCTAAGCTTCCGCCTGATACGCCGTATTCTGAGTTTTTATATCAGTAAGTTTAGCCTACGGTCCAGTGGAGGTTAGAAATGGGATGCACTTGTTAGCATGTTATCGTTTTATGCACCAGATATTTAACTGCTCATTGTTTGTTGCTTTGATCCAGATTACAAGGATGGGGCTTTGAGAGAGGATGGGGGGACAATGCAGAACGGGTTATGGAGATGATGCATCTCCTCATGGACATCCTGCAGGCACCTGATCCCTCAACTCTAGAGACATTCCTTGGGAGACTACCCATGGTGTTTAATGTTGTGATCCTGTCTCCACATGGATACTTTGGGCAAGCAAATGTTTTAGGTTTGCCCGACACTGGTGGACAGGTGATTTTGATCTCCCTATTGTCATCAACCAAAAAAACTAACTGAGTATTGCAAACATGGATATCATCGTTTTATTTTTAGTGAACATGGATATCATTGTTGGCACTGCTGAAATCATGTTATTTTAGATCCAGCCCTTCTTTTTTCTTCTCTGTGCCAAAAGGAAAGGAAAAGGGAAGAATGGAAATCAGAGTATATGAATAGAAAAAAATCAAATAGAACTGTGATATTTTTCTGGTAATGCAATCCTCTCTTCCACTTTTTAGCTAATGCTTTTTAATTGACTTGCAGGTTGTTTATATACTGGATCAAGTACGTGCTCTTGAGAATGAAATGCTGCTTAGAATACAGAAGCAAGGCCTGGATTTCAAGCCTAGGATTCTGATTGTAAGTATAAGTTGGCTTTTCCAAATTCACCACTGTGATCAATTATAATTTTCTTCTCTCCCAGTAATATATTTTTCATTCATTCTTCAAGGTTACCAGATTAATTCCTGATGCAAAAGGGACTACATGCAATCAGCGGCTGGAAAGAGTTAGCGGAACAGAGTATACACACATTCTGCGAGTTCCTTTTAGATCAGAGAATGGAATTCTTCGAAAGTGGATCTCAAGATTTGATGTATGGCCTTATCTTGAGACCTTTGCTCAGGTAGGGAGAGATGCATTTGGAGTATGAATATTCCCATTATGTGATGATAATTAAAAATTCAACTTGACCTATATTTTAATCATGATGTAATTTAATTGTACATGCTACTGACTGCTGTTGTCATGCTACCTTTTTTGCTTTATGCTCGTTTCTATCATTACATCTCCAACTCAAGTGCCTCCTTTTCTTGCTCTATAGTATGCATTTAGCATTAGAAGTCAAAACTAGTTATGTACTGTTCATCTTATCATTATTTGAACTCCCTAATTTTGTTTGAACGTCTCAGGATGTGGCCAGTGAAATCGTAGCAGAGTTACAGGGCATTCCTGATTTTATTGTAGGAAACTACAGTGATGGAAACCTTGTTGCTTCTTTGTTGGCTTATAAAATGGGCGTCACACAGGTTTGGACTGATTGTTGATTGTTGCACATATGCAAGTTGATCAAACTCTGTTAAGGAGGGAAGATTTACATTTTAGAGTTTTCACTGTGCAGTGCACCATTGCCCATGCCTTGGAGAAAACCAAATATCCCGATTCAGATATATACTGGAAAAAATTTGATGATAAATATCACTTTTCATGTCAGTTCACTGCTGATATCTTAGCCATGAATAATGCAGATTTTATCATCACCAGTACTTACCAAGAGATTGCCGGGACGTAAGTATTCCAACACTTCTTACTTAACTTCTGATAAGATCAGAAATAATGACAACGGTGATCTATTTTTGTTGTCTTAATGTTGCATCATGAATACTTACAAAAAATGCTCCAACAAAACAAATGAACAAAAGCAACAGTGGGTGACCTTGTGACTATAAGCAACAAAGGGTAACCTTGTGACTATCTTTACAAGCACGGAAAATTTTGGTGACTAAATTACTTGGATGGATATTCATGAGTTCCCACTTGCTAATATAATTTTTAGGTCTCTTCATTTTTCTTGTGCCAGTCATCTCCTAAACGCTCTAGTTGCTTTAAATTGGACCCTTTCAGCAGCTGTTCACCTAACATTTCTGATAATTTGCATGGTATGTTTTAAAACCTCTGAAAATTATGGAATAGTGTGAAAAGTACCCTTTTATTTGATATGCTTTATGATAACCATTATGCTGGCTTTTGGATATTGATGGATCGTGTCCTGACTCATCCTATCCGGCTGGGGTCTGCCGGCTTGGGAGTCTCTATGCATAGATAGAAGAGGTAGGATCAAAGGTTGGGGGTTGCCCCATAAATCCTCCGATGCCTAAGTTAGAGAGAAATAGAAGAGAGATAATATGTTGAAGTGTAAGAGATCAATTACCTAGCTGGGAGGGTTGATGTAACTTATATAGAGCATGTACTAGGGCAGCTAAGGCATGGGATGCCCATTCTACCCTTAGGTGGGGGCGAGACGGGCCTGGTTAGGTCCATAAGCAATGGTAAACCATCAGATATTATGGTGACACTTGATTTTCTATTTTTTTGTTAATTGTTAAATACGTTATTTTGTCCCTACTTGTATTGTTACTTAAGGATGATGAATTTAGAAATGGGAATTATGAAATTGATTGCCCAACTTTGTCATTTTGATGGATGCAAGATTAAGCAATGCCTCTCATCTTAATACTTCATACTGCTCTTTCTGCAGGAAGAATACAGTTGGTCAATATGAGAACCACACTGCTTTCACTCTTCCGGGGTTATATCGAGTTGTTCATGGGATTGATGTTTTTGACCCAAAGTTCAATATTGTCTCTCCTGGGGCAGATATGACCATCTACTTCCCTTATTCTGAAAAGCAAAAAAGACTTACATCCCTGCATGGCTCGATAGAAAAGATGCTATATGATCCTGAGCAATCAGACGAGTGGATGTGAGTCTCTTTTTGATTTTATATGCATATTCCATGTATAATAATTTTTAAGACATGAAAAACCCTGATGATTGATATACCATATTGGAAATCTAGAATAAGAAGGATTAGACTTGAGGTTCTGGTTTACATCATTCTGATATGAATCTTTACCATTACAGTGGAACATTGAGCGATAAGTCGAAGCCCTTAATTTTTTCGATGGCAAGGCTAGACCGGGTGAAGAACATAACTGGGTTGGTAGAAATGTATGGTAAGAATGCCAAACTGAGGGAGCTGGTTAACCTTGTTGTGGTAGCTGGTTACATTGATGTGAAGAAATCCAAAGACAGAGAAGAAATAGCTGAAATTGAGAAGATGCATGAACTTATCAAAAAGTACAACTTGGATGGGCAATTTCGATGGATAGTATCCCAAACAAATCGAGCACGTAATGGTGAACTCTACCGCTATATAGCAGATACAAAAGGAGCTTTTGTTCAGGTGTGTTATTGGAGCATGTTTTACCATTATAGAAGTTATTTCTCAGGAGTTAGTGCCTCTGATTCATCTCCTCTTCTTCTTCTTCTTGATTTGTTATTTTATATGTGCAGCCTGCTTTCTATGAAGCTTTTGGACTGACAGTTGTTGAGGCCATGACTTCTGGCCTTCCAACATTTGCCACTTGCCATGGTGGTCCAGCAGAGATTATTGAGGATGGTGTTTCAGGATTCCACATTGATCCATACCACCCTGATCAGGCTGCTGCAATTATGGCTGATTTCTTTCAGAAGTGCAAAGATGATCCAAGCTGCTGGAACAAAATCTCTGATGGAGGTCTCCAGAGGATTTATGAAAGGTTAGCAACTGTCAATAGCTTGCTTGACATTATTTAACACACTATTTGAGGCTTACTTAGATTTTATGAATAGGTACACATGGAAGAAATACTCTGAGAGGCTATTGACATTGGCTGGAGTATATAGTTTCTGGAAGTATGTTTCCAAACTCGAGAGGCGTGAGACCCGAAGATATCTTGAGATGTTCTACATTCTCAAGTTCCGTGATTTGGTGAGCATTTGTCCTCCTGTGTTTATGTTCTCTCTCTTATGCTGCAATGCATCATTGGAAATTCAAAGTGGCATAAAGTGGAATAAATGATTTGCTGGGGTGGGGGCATCTTCACATGGGGCAAACTATAATTGTGGGAAGAACAGTACATAACAATGTGTTCTTCTCTGTAAATGCAATTTCAGATTCATAATTCACAAATTTTATATTAACGATTAGGGTTGATTCTTGATATTAGATGGAAAACACTATTTTTCCCCTATAAATTTATATAATCCTCTGTTTCACCCTTAATATAAGTACTAGATAACTGAAACCCACAGTAAAGGGGTTTCAGGTTTTAGTTCAACAGATAAATTGTCAGGGGAAATAGTGAACTTTGAGCTTAAAGAGAAAAACAGTAATTTTGACCTTAACTTTTAGGGGCCGATAGTAATTAAACCCTAATAATTATGGTGGTGTCTTTAATCAAATGTTAGTATACTAAAGTTTTGATGGGCTTGCATGTTCTGCATCAGATTTCAGTTTAAAGTATTTTGTTTAGGGGGATTCCAATTTTTTTGCTTTTGTTTCAGGCAAAAACCGTGCCCTTGGCAATTGATGACCAACACTAAGTTGAAGTTTTAGAGGAATGGAGGCTGCAGCAGGGCATGATATAATAAAAGTAAATAAACGCCTTTGTTGTAACCGCGTGTTTAAAGTTTGGTTATGCATTGGAGCTTCTTATGTAAATAAACTGGATGTTTATGGAAAAATAGTGTATCCTTTCTCTTGTGAATAAATGGAGAGCTTTCTTTCTCGGCCCCAGATATAATAATTATGCATGTTCCCATACATGCTCTCGGTCTGTTGTGTCTATAGGAGTTTGGTTTCTCTAGCACCTGTGAAGTAGTAACTGGGATTATATGTTAATCTACTTGTAAAGAGCGCAGGGCCATTTAACGTGCACCAAGGTAATGCAATACCATGTTGGCTGCGCCACTCTAGGTGCAACTGGGCTACTCACCTTGTTCCAGTCCCCACTAAATCATAGTTGGTTGTATTAGGTATTTAGGTATGACCCAAGTGAGGTGAGTTTTGGGAATCTGGGATTCTTGGTGGTTGGTAGGGATTCGAGTGCAGTACAGTCTGGAGTTGGATCAAGTATGGATTATGGAACCCCAAAACGTCAATTAATTGGACGTTTGGTCCCGCAAAGGAATGTCGTTTGGCCTCTTCTTAACCAGAGCTGCGTGGGTGGTAGAGTTTTCTAATCTTTCTTATGCCAAACGAAATCAGGTCTCAGTTTCTGATGCACCTGACAAGTCTGAACACCACAGCTTTATTGACCAGTGGACCCCACAACAGCTCGAACAGGATCACGTGTCTGTCTCGTACAAAATCCCTTACTTTTAACAAAAATCCCTTGTTCGCTTCCAACGGTCAAAATAACTCGTTGCTCAATGCTGCCTCGCACCAACGGTAAAATTAAAATATTCATTTGGGAGTGCTAAAATTTGTTGGTTAGTTGTTAGTTTCAATGGGAAAGACATACATTTCACATTCATATATTTCTTTTCCAGCGCTCCAAGCCACTTCTAGCGGACGGATTACAAGTCCCAAAATAGACTAATACAAATGAAGGAAAAGCTCCTACTAGCCAATAGCCCTTCTTGGCATGACATTTGGACTCGTACCACAGGCTACAAAGCTGTTTAATTAATAATAATGAGGTTGACAACTAAAAAAAAAAAAAGGATCTATCTACCTTTTGACCAATGTGCTTCATTGGTTTGGGGTTGGGGGCCTTGGGGCTCGAGCCTTTGGTCTCAACCCAATAACCACTGAGGCACTCGTCAACTCCATGGTAGCAGTAATATCTAGAGAGAGACGCACAAGAAAACACCCACAAACTAAAAATCAACACACTCGATTCGACACCTAATTTTAATAGAACGGAGGAGAGGCAGGCATGAAATTAGAGCTGGCCGAATGAGTGAGCAAGATAAGCCAATGAGCCCACTAAAGGTGCGTTAATATAAGTGGCTGGCTCTGACTGTTCATAATCCGATCTTTCATCTGGGAACCTATCATGCTGGTCTGGCCCTCCTATAACTGCACCCACAAGAATGTTTGGATTGGGTGATTGAGAGTTCATGATGCTGAAGCCCGAAGAACATTGGATCTTGGCTGGATGCACTCTAATCGACGGTAGAGATGAACCCCTGTGGTGTATCCTTTGTGGGTATCTAGGTCCATATCCCACCATGTAGGACATCTTCAAGGGATTGTCTCCTAGCAGATAGTCCACCTGATAATAACACAAAATTTGAGCTAAAAATGTAGTAATTAAGAAAATGGGCATTATTATTTATATATTTTTGGGAATAATTTTGTCTCCCGTACCTGTTTCTTGGCAATGCTTCGAAGCCTATTTGGAGTAACAGTTGTTCCACCACAGTTCACAAACTTACGGGCCTGTACTAAGTACTTGGCATAGGCTAAGAGCAGGAAAGAAGTGGAGGTCACATATTGCATATTGCTATCACTCATCTTGAACAGAAGCCCACCTGATTGAAGAAGAAACCAAAAAAACTAGCCGTTAAAAAAATATGACAAATTCAATAAGAGTAGTAGAAATTAACAAGAGTTAGGAACGTGGGGACCTGGAGTGTATTGGGTGGAAGAAAAAGGGGCCCCTGGAATTATGGAACAGATAAAATTATCTGCATGGTCTTTGTAATCATGGAGAGAGTGTACTTTTTGGACAAGAAATGCCTGAAACCACAGTGCAACATGTTAGTTAATCATTGTCAAGGAAATTTCACATTGAAAGAAAATAAACCAATTGAAAAATTAACAAAAAAAAAAAAAAACCTTGGACAGTAGAATTCTTGCTCCAACATGCTTATTATCCCAACCAAATGTGTTATCAAACTCTGCAGCACCAAGAGTCTGCCCATTAACTTGAACGTAGTTGAGATAAATTGGATTTTTTGTTGCTCTTTGCAGCCAAGCAGCACCCCACAACAGCTCATCCTGCAAATTTTAACACAGGCCATGCCATGATAGATTAAAATATAAGCTTTCATAACTCAACATCACAAACAAGTTGGGCTTGTAATTAACCTCATATCCAGAATAGGAGCAATAGAAAGGACACACGAATCTCTTCAATCCATTGCTGTAGGCTCCTCTGTACTTGTCAGCAAATTGGAAAACCTGCACAAAGAGAAATTAATTAAATCTAAAACTCTTATTATTAATTTTAAAACATAATTTGAGCTGTAACTAGAAAGAAATTTAATTATTTACCCTGATAGCCCTCCCGACCAAGAGCTTGGAGTAAGTGGGATCATTTTTCTTAAAAACTAAAGAAGCTGCAGCAAGGGCAGCAGCAGTTTCAGCTGCAACTTCGGTACCAGGAGAGTTTCTGTCTATTTTGAGAACAGTTCTAGGTGTATCCATGTCTTCTGGTCTTTCCCAACAGGCATGGTCCTTGTTAGCATCACCAACCTACATCACAATTAAAACCCAAAAAAAAAAAAAAGTCAGTAACTTTGAGGAACAAAGAATGAGTCGAAAAATTAAGAATGAAGAGGTGAATGAATATACGAAATTAACCTGTACGTAAATGGTGTCTGGATGTGCAGTAGCTTTGAGAAGATAATTAGAAGCCCAACGAATAGCTTCTTTAGCATTCTGCAACTCTCCTTTCATCAACCCACCAAACTCAATCACACTCCAAGAAAGCATGGTAGTCGTGAAAGCCATGGGAAAACCAAACTTCACATTATCCCCTGCATCATAATACCCGCCTACCAAATCGACCTGCATTTTCATTTTTAAGCCCACAAATCAACTAAACAGAGTCAAAAAGGAAGAAACAGAGGAAAGATAGTTAATTTACATGCATGGCTGAGCCATCTGAAAGACCAGAGTCTCCCCTCCATTTGATCCTCTGGGTAGAAGGGAGCTTGCCTGACCTCTGCCCTTCAAAGAAAAGGATGGACTTAGTGAGAGCATCTCTGTAGTTGTGACTGGCAAAGCGAGGGTGGTGGCGGTGGTGGAACGGGTTTTTGTGGCGGTACAGAGGATGGCCATGGCATTGGAGCAAAGAAGAAGCAGCAAAGCAAGAAAGGAGGAGAAGGACAAGTGTGAAAGAAGAAGGAGAAGAGAGAGCCATTGATGGTCTGCACCAAATTACACCAACCCAAACCAACTAGCCAACCTGCAGTGGGATAACAGAGTCCTACCCTTTCTCTGTATTTATAAAGCAAAAGCTGCCTGCTTGCCGCCTCTTTATTACGTCCCCTTTTCTTCCTATTACCATTATTTTTCTTTCACTTTGGTTAACAACAATAACTAATTAAGTCACTGCTTCCTGGTTCTCTTAGTATTTTTTTCCCCTTTTGATGGACAGTCGCATACTTCCCTAGTTATTTTTTAAATACTCCCTCCGCTCTAAAATACCTGTCACAGTTTCAATGTAGGAAACTCTATTTTTACTTATCATTTTGTATTTTCAACACAATATTTAACTAGTTTTTCCACTTTTATCCTTATAATAAATATGAAAGAGAATATTATATCACCACTATTTATATAATTAATAAGAGTATAAGAGTCTTTCTCATAGTGTATTAATAGTTTTCTTAATTTGTGCGTTTGGTGTAACGGCGACAGGCATTTTGGACCGGAGGGGGTAATACATAAGAAAATTTACTGTTAGTTAGCTTTTATTTTTTTTAATAATCAGGTATCCGGACCCCCGTTTTACGGTTGACCCGACTAATTCTGTACGGACAGATGTTAATAGCCCTCCCCAGAAAGAGGTGGAGGAGACTGTGGATCGAACCCATGACCTCTTGTCTCATCGTCAAGATCAATGTATTTTTGAGAGATTTTCATCGCCACAGCTTCAAATTTTAATTTGTTTTACTCTATCGAATATTTTGTTTTTATTCCATTTTTCTTAGTATTTTACGGATCAAGCTGAGATGCTAATTAAATAATACATAAGAAAATTTACTGTTGGTTAGCTTATATTGGATGTTCCCACTCTCTGAGCTTTGATTATCGTTTTATAGGGATGGTGAATCCTCCTATGGTACTGCTTTAGCTTTTCTTTTTTTTTTTTTTTTTATTAAAATGACGCTTTAAAAAAGAGTACATTAATTCATCTTGCTAAATCTGAAAGAATATACTATTATAATTCCTCCGTCCCATAATAATAGACAGTTTTCAATAAATACATGCATTAAGAAATTTAGTAATTCAATATAAAAATATTGTTATTCCTAAAATATCATTGTTGAAACTCTAAAATGTTATTTATGAGTTGAGTGTTTTTAAATGAATTTGATATTTTGAATGTAATAAATAAGGGTATTTTAGGCTTTACATTATTATGTCTTAAAAATTGCCTATTATTTTGGGACAAGAAACATAGTAAAAATGCCTATTATTATGGGACTGAGGGAGTATTACTATAATTAACAGAAAATTTTGAAAGTTTAGAATTATTTTTATTATCATATATTTAACCTTATTATTATTATTATTATTATTATTATTATTATTATCATTATTGATGTGAATCTCAAGTATATTAAATTTGAAATCACTGGTCAAGATAATATTATATCATATTATTTGTCATTTATTTAAGTCAAATTAATATGATTAATTTCTTTGATTTATATATTTAGGGGTTTATTATATTTAATTAGGTTTTATTTTAATGTGTCAATAAGTCAAGTCCTATTCCAAATTGGACTTGGATTTAGAAATATTATTTTCCTTATAGAATAGGTTTGATTAAGTTTCCTCATAGGTTAGGGTTTTTATGTTTATATTAATGTCTTTTATTCATGTATTGAGGAGAACAACTTTCATTAATAATATATTCTTGAGTTTTTCACATTATGAGAATCTTTTCCTTTGTTCTTTAATTTGAACAAGGCTTGAACTTATCAAGACAATGTGTGGCGTTCATCTTTTTATAACTTTAATTGTAGTCGATAAGTTTGGCTAATGTCAAAGTTTTTCCACTTGATTTTAAGTCGATCCTAGGTTTGATTTCCATGTAGATTCTGAGTTTCAAGTTTAATATACTTAAGGTTCGTATCGGTTGGTATCAGAGCTTTACCTTTTAAATCAGGTTTTATCTATTCGTTAAATTTTGTTTGTATTTATATTTCAAAAAAAAAAAAAAAAGTGACGCAAAACCAAAATCAATAGTGTGGCTGTTTATAAATTCTGAAGCGAACATCAATTTTTTTAGTTCTCAACTTTTATTTTTTTTGAAAAAAGAAGCCAACGCAAAAAAAAAAAAACCAAAAAATATTTCCCAATTGGTTTTTGTCCATCTATCTTGTCTAATTATTTTTACTTTCTTTTTAAAAATCTTTTATAGTAGTTTTTTTTGTCTCGTGTTTTTTTTCTTAAATTTCAAATTATAAAAAAATACTTAATATTTTTTCAATATTTTTAAATTTATTTTTTTAATGATTAAATTCTATTTTGTTTAAAATAACATGTTTTGTGAACACAAATCCAATTTGGTAAGAAATTAGAAGAATTAGAAACATATTTTTCAATTAAAAAAGAGAGAGAGAGAAAAGTTTTGAAAAACAAAGGCATTTAAAAGCTTGTGTTGTATGTACATGATGCAAATCTTGAAGTTTTAGTTATCAACCCAGTAGAGATTATCAATGAATATCCGTGATTGAGGAAAGATTTTATGCAAGATGATGCAATTCAACCAAAAAAAACCCATTATCAAGAGGGTAAGGTTGTGGAGAAAAAAGATACATTTATTCAAAAGATTAAAGAACCCATGGAAAACATGATTTTGGATGTTGTCATTGAAGAGATTAAATAAGTCATAGAAGTATAGGAAGTTAATTGTGTTATTCAAGAGTTTCAACAACAAACTTATAAAGTGCAAGATGAGATTATTTTGGATGCTCCTCATGTTGAGTTTATGATTCCTCAAGAATTTCAAGAGGATTCTCATTATTTTTGGATGCTACGGTTGTTACAAGTAGATGAGAGTAAAATTTAGTTTATATATGTGGTATTCTTTTTACTACCCAAATTCTACAAAACGCGAGGACAAGTTTTCTTCAACAAAAGGTAGTATGATACGAACATGATCAAGACAATATTATTATATATTATTTGTCATTTACTTATGTCAAATTAATATGATTAATGTCATTGATTTATATATTTAAGGGTTTATTATATTTAATTAGGTTTTATTTTAAAGTGTCAATAAGTAAAGTCCTATTCCAAATTGGACTTGAATTTATTAATTTAATTCCTAAAATAAGAAGGAATATTATTTTCCTTACAGAATATGTTTAATTTTAATTATGTTTTCTTATAGGTTAGGATTTTTATGCTTATATAAAGGTCTTTTATTCATGTATTCAGAAGAACTTTTCATTAATAATATTTTATTGAACCAAAGTGGTGTGGTTCAAGTGGTAAACACTTGAGCTTGCAGGTGCCACTCCTGGTGAGGTCGCAAGATCGATCCGTAGGCTCGTTTTGG
This sequence comes from Bocquillonia castaneifolia, assembly GCA_948193215.1. Classification (NCBI taxonomy): domain Eukaryota; kingdom Viridiplantae; phylum Streptophyta; class Magnoliopsida; order Malpighiales; family Euphorbiaceae; genus Bocquillonia; species Bocquillonia castaneifolia. The sequence continues at coordinate 4,775 of CANYLF010952535.1, read as the reverse complement.
GAAAGAGCTGCTCCAAATGGAGCTTCTCTTGGCCAGAGATTAATCTGGGCAATCGTAAAATGAGGTCTGGGATACTCCGACAGTATCTCCACCAATAAAAAAAATATTTTCTTGAGTTTTTCATATTGTGAGAATCTTAATTTTTCTTTGTTCTTTAATTTGAACAAGGCTTAAACTTATCAAGTCAATTTATGGCGTTCATCTTTTTATAGTTTTGGTTGTAGTCGACATGTTTGGTTAAAGGTTAAAGTTTTTCCGGTTGATTTTAAGACGATCCTAAGTATAATTTCGCATAGATTCATTGGTCTGGCCAACGGGTTCAACCAGTTTAACCACCAGTTAAACTTGATAAATATAAGATATTTGAGCATAATTCCTCGTTGGCTTTAGCGTACAATTAATATATGGGGGAGAGGGATTAACAGAAAATTACTAGAACATGGAAAATGGTAAATTAGATTTCAATGCTACCAATTGTGTATGAAGAATTCTCATTCACCATGCTACAAGATTCTTTGTTGAATGAACTAATTAATTAATCTCATTAACAAAAACAAGTAGCGAACTATGCAATCTCTAGTAAGGATATTAATCACTAATGGTACTCAAACTTTACCATATATTTCATTTTGGTACCTAAATTTTAATTTGTATCACTTTCGCACCTAAAGTTTTATTTTTTTTCATTTTTAGGACCGACTTCATTTTTTGAAGAAAATTAGCTAACATGGAAGCCAATAATTGCTATAATATTCCTTTAACAATTTCGAAAACTCCAAAATAATCTTTTAAAAATATCTTATTTCTTCAATTTACGATAATGATGCTTAAAAAAAACTTATGTCATTTATTAACATCTGTAACTAGAGTTTTCAAAAGTTATAAAGTAATTGTTAAATGTTTTCTGATGTTTTCAAGGTTTATGGAGTGTTTAATTGAATAATATATCAAATGTGGGTTGTTTTGTTATTTAATTTTCATCAGAAAGGGGAGTTGGTACCTTGGTTTGTAATAAAAATCAATGTTTAGGTATCAAAATGATATAAATAAAAAGTTTAGGTACTAAAATGAGACAAATTAAAATTTAAGTACCTATTTGAAATATATAGTAAAGTTCAGGTACCATTTGGGCTAAATACCTCTCTACTAAAATACACTATTAGCTATTAATTTGATCACACATTACAACACGTGACTTTGAGCTCTTGAAGCTTTAGTCGCAGCTGAACTGTCAGCATCTGAAGCAGCATCATCTGCAGAAGTAATCTCTGTTAAAGACAGAAGGTGATAACTCCTTTAGTGTGGAGATTTGACTATAGCAGCTGATAATTTGAGTTTTGCGAGTCTATTAATTAAGAAATATATACAATAGAATGAAAGAAAGAAAAAGAGGAAATGGAATATCAAAGGCAGTCTAATGAAAGAAATGGAAGGTAGTTAAGAAATTAATACATGCAATGTTTCTAATTATTGCAAAAAAAAAAAAAATTAGGAGAAAAAATTTAGTTTGGCAAGAAAAAGTTCAAGGTCTATATAAAACTCTTACTAACTAGTTAATCGACCTTCACATCTGCAGAAAATATATACATTAAATAATTACCAAACCTGAAATTTTTCCAAGAAGATTGAGGAAAGTGGAGATTACTCGCAATCAATTTCTAAATTGCAGAGCATATTCAACCAAATCATTTTTGGGCCAAACAAAATGGGGTATTAATTAAACTATGTGGAATACTAAAGGGTAAATTGCACCAATAATTAGTAACATTTGTTTAAAGGGATAATAGTCTTATATATCTCCAACTTTAATGTAAATTTCAAATATATCCTAATTTTAAAAGTGTTTCAGATATATATATATATATATATATCCCCAACTTTTCGACCTGGTTTAATTATATCCAAGTATGTAATTTGATGGTGGCATGCTAACATGGAAATTTTTCATACATGTAACTACCAACTCATTAAATTTAGGATATATTTAAAATTTACACTAAAGTTTGGGATATATTTGAAATTTGCACTGAAGTTTGGAATATATTAATTTAAATTTTTACTAAAGTTTGGGATATATGTAAATGTGTCGTGTTGGCTCATATATATGGTTGTATATATTTGAGACAGATTGAAAAGTTCAAGGACCAATTTGAAACACTTTTAAAAATAAGATATATTTGAAATTTACATTAAAGTTGGAGATATAAAATACTATTATCCCTTATTTAAAAAAATGATACTTAATTTTATTTTTTTAATATTACTAAATATTAATTTTGTTACATTTAAAATATTTCGATGGAAATTTTCTAACATGTATATCAATGGAATATTCATAGTATATATTCCTCTGAATTCACTATCATGAAGGTAAGTGAACTGGTTATTTTTGTTTTGATGGTAATAAATTTATGTATATATTTCTTTTTATATCTCATAACACATGAGATTCACCGGATTCCGATCGATAACTCTACGATGTAATAAAATCAATATTGAGTGACTTAAAAAAAACAAGTTAAAATTAAGTAACTTTTTAGAAATAAACTCAAAGTTTGGTAACACAGAGAGTTTAATAATACCCAAGCAAAATGCATAAAAAGAATGCATTCAAGAACCTCAAAATTATATTTTCTTTCATGATTAGACAGAGTTAGAATTGCATATATGTCAGTAATTCATCATGGGTAGAGAAGTGAGTCACCCAATATATAAGAGGGATAGAAGGCGATTTTCAATTTAGAATTAGACTTTATAAATAATTGAAGTCATTACTTTCACCTGTAAAAAGAGCAGTATCCAAGGCAAGTCTTTTTTGGTAGGAGCTTTAATTATATATCCTTCCTGCAAGAACAACCTCAAAATTAGCAAAATATAAATGAAAAGCTGTTTCCTTCTTCCATTTTAAGAGATAAATAGCAAAAAGGACAACATAACATTTTTCTTAAACTTGCTACTAGGCAAATGACCCAAAATAATTAAACAAATCATAAATCATTACAGTATAAATGGTTGGAAAAACTCTCAAAGAATGAACAGGTGTAACAAAATTGACAAACCTTTGGATAAGACGATAGTCGACGATGATGTTTGGGATGTGAGAAATGTAAGGCCAATCTTCACCTTTTTCCTTTTCGCATCTTTTTGATAACTGATTAGAGCAACTGTTGATTTCCAAATTTTGTACAGAGGTCAATAGAGGCATTCCCTCAGTTAGGGATGCAAAATTCCGGCAATCTTCGATGGACAACCGTGAAAGACAAGGAAATTGACACATCCCAACCGATTGACGATTCCTTCTCCTCCACCAACCTTTCAAACTAAGACAATATTCAATTTTAATCTCTTGTAGTGATGGGAAGAATGCTGTTGCAGATGTTGATGGGAAAAATGTTAGAGCAGTAATAGTAGAAGATTCCGATGAAGAAGAGTCGTCATCATCCTCATCATCTGATATATATTCTAGACTTGTTAACCTATCGAGATGAAGAGTCTTCAGAGAAGGGAGTTGATCCAGTGCTGGTATTTGCTTCAAGTTTGGACAACTTTCTAATTTAATCATGACCAGATTTGTAATGCGAGGCAACCAATTTGAAAATCTCACACCTTCATAATCGTACACATACAATTTTTGCAAGTTTGGATGAGGCTGAAGGTTTTCTAACATCATTTCACTTTTTTCAATTGTTAACCTCCGAAAATGCGTTCCCCAAAAGCTTAGTATCAAAAACTGAAGGCGATCCTTTCTAAATAAGTTCACTTTTTTGGACTCTGACTCTATGCTTCCCATCACATCTCCTAGTTCTCCAATGGCAAGCTTGCCACTCAATTGGTTCAAGTGTTCCAATTCATTTAACTTACAATGACTTCCCCTGCTACTGATGTCCACCTTGAAATATGATAGCCTTTGTAAACCAGTTAATTTCCCCAATCCTATTGGCATGCCTTGTAGATATGAGCAGTCTTCTATGATGAGGCACCTAAGGCTAATCAAATAATTTATATCTCTCGGCAATTCTACAAGTAAACACTCTGTGAGAATCAAAGTTTGCAAGTTGTGCAAATTGATTATAGACTTTGGAAGTACTATTTTCGCCCCGTAGCTATTGGAAATGTGAAGATACCTCAAGTGCTTTAACTTTCCTATTGAACTCAAAGCTTTGATTGACATCCATTGCCAACTCAATGCACGTAACCTTTGACATTTTGGTACATCCCTATCAGCTGCCCCTATACAGAGTGTCCTTAAGCCCTTGACTCCCTTAAGCGAGTCTACATGACTTTGAGAACAATATAAGTGTTGAACTCTTTCAGAAATAGTCTCTATCTTCTTTTCTTCTACTGTAATGCAACTATCCTTTGCTATTGACTCTGCTAAATCATGTATAAGGTCGTGCATTTTATAACATTGTATCCTAGACTCTTCATTTTCGAAAAATTGGAAGAATGACCTAAATAATAGCTCATTGAAGTATTGCTCACCTAAGTCCTCTAAACATTGATTCCTATTTGAACCTGCAATATAGCCTTGTGCCATCCATAAGTAAATCAACTTTTCTTTATGAAACTCATAATCTTTTGGAAACATAGCACAATAAGCAAAACATTGCCTCAAAGGAATTGGTAAGTGGTCATAACTCAATTTCAATGCCGGAATAAAATCCCCTCTACTATCACATGATCTCCATAAATCATTTTCTAGCACAATTAACCACTCATTTTCTCCTATTTTAAATTGCATGAGGCTTCCTATGCTTCTAATCACAAGTGGAACT
>CANYLF010952291.1:0-10991 GCA_948193215.1 Bocquillonia castaneifolia | reverse complement strand
ACACACACACACATAGTTTAGCATTTTTAGCATTTATTTAATTGTATATATTATATTATATTATATTATATTATATTATATTATATTATATTATATTATATTATATTATATTATATTATATTATATTATATTATATTATATATTGTAATATATAATATAATATAATATAATCAATTTAAAAAAAAAATTTCCCCTCAATTAGCGACTAAATAGTGACTAAAAAAATTAGTCACTATTTAGTTGCTATTTAGTCACATAAATTAGCGACTAAATGGAGACTAAATAGTGACTAATCAATTTTTCATATTAAGTCTCTATTTAGTCGTTGTTTAGTCACGAAATAGAGACTAATTAGCGACTAAATAGCGACTAACTATGAAAAAATTGATTAGTCACTATTTAGTCTCCATTTAGTCGCAAAAAATTTTGTCTCCATTTAATCATATTTTAGTTGCTAACTAGTGACAAAAATATAGTTGCTATTTAGTCTCTAATTAGCGACCAAAAAAAATATTTAGTCGCCATATAATTTTGGGACAAATAAAATGGCGACTAAACCTATTAGTCGCAATTTAGTCTCTAATCTTTAATAGCGACTAAAAAAATAAAATTAGCGACTAAATATTTAGTTGCTAATTCGCGTGTTTTTAGTGGTGTTAGTTAAAGGAAGAAATTTGGTATAATTATCTATTTTTGAGAAATCAAAGGATAAATTAATTGAAATGCTAATTGAACATTGAATACAAGTACAGGCAGATTAACATGTTAACTAATAATAATATACTCTCTCCATCCCATAATAATAGGCACTTTTGGACAATCATATGGATTAAGAAATTTAATATTGGTCAAAAAAAAGAAATTTAGTAATTCAATATAAAAGTATTGTTATTCCTAAAATACCCATGTTGAAACTCTAAAATATTATTTATGAGTTGAGTATTTTTAATTGAATTTGATATTTTCAATGTAATAAATAAGGTATTTTAGGCTTTATATTGTTATGTCTTAAAAATTACCTATTATTTTGGGATAAAAAAATAGCAAAACTGCCTATTATTATAGGACGGAGGGAGTACAGTGGAAATTAATTAAGGGCATCAACTACCAGAAGAATGTATAAGTTATAATTAAAGATTAATTAATTACTCAATTATTGGGATTTTTTTATGTGCCAAGTATAGATGATGTGTTTTCTTATATTCCCTCTGTTCCATATTAACTGTCGTTTTAAAGTCTTTTTTTTTTTATCTCAAATTATCTGTTGCTTACATAAACCAATGAAGCATTAATGATATTTTTTTTCAATTTTACCCTTATCAGCACTATAAATTACAACTATAATAAATGTTAACATCCTAAATTGGGATATCCCAATAGGGATATGTATGTAATTACAAAATTTAAAATGTATGGATTATGAATTGAAAATTAATTAAGATGCATTGAAAAACCAAACAAACTTATATTAAAAGACATTTTTACATAAGGATGTCCTAATCTGGGACGTTAATCAATGTCCTTACAACTATTATAAGTAATTAATGAAGAGTGAGGTAAATGGTACTTTAGTCAATAAAGATATATTTATCTAAAATCTAAATGATTTAATGATTATTCTTAATATGTGTATACAAATCTTAAACAACACATTTTGGGACGGAGGGAGTAGTTTACTACTAAAATCCGATGCAGCTTGTAGTCAGAGACTTATTATTCGCTATTACATTCCACATTTGAATTAATTTACTTTTCCCATCAATATTATTTCTTTGTACAGCTACACGGTTTGCTAAAAATTTTGCAAGTTGAAGAATATTCTATTATTGAACTTTACAAAATCACGAGTTTGTAATTAACTTCTTAATTGCAACAATGGATGAATGTAAACTAATTTTTAATTCTTTATACTTTATATTTGAAAATTAAAAATTAGTATTTATCTAACCATCAGGTGTAATACATCTGAAATAGGTGAGCAAAATTCATTATATATATCAACTGATTAACCGCTCAAAATTAAAAAATTATGATTATATATATATATATACACACACACACTCATGATATATTTTTCTTGATTTTTTATCTTAAAGAATTTTTTTATTTTAGTATTTATAGTTGAACAGTGAGCTAAGTTTAATAAATCTATTTACATAGAAACATTTTTTTCACCAGACAAGAGGTTTGAGTTCTAGAGTATCCTTTTACACTAAAAAAATTTATTTTACTCGTGTCACTACCAAGCAAGCTTAAAATTAACTGAATAAAAACATGGATAGGATATACGTACAGCTTTGTTATATTTGCATCAGAATTTATTTGTTTTGAGATCCGAAAGTTGCAAAACCTCTCTATCTTCAATTTTGTCCTTTCGGCTTTCGTTAGTGGTAATTGCTTGTGGAATTAAAAGAGAGACTACTTTATTTATTGAGTGCATGGATATAAAATGATTTGTACCTACTACACAAAAACCAAATCAATATCAATAATTAATTAATATGATATATGCATTTTACATGTATATATGATGTATATCATAATTTATAGAATTAATGTTTGAGAACAATTATTTGTTGCGCCAGATTCTGTGTGAAGCCCCAGTTACACTTGTCTGTTAGAAGAAAGTGACATAATTTATTTTGAATAAGTCCTGAATCGACCGTGACTAATTACTATTATTTTTAGTTCTCTCTCATTCTCAATCTACAATGTAAAATAATTTAATTAAAGTCTGTTTGTTTTGACCCAAAAAGAAAATAAATTAAAAACCAGGAGTAGTTGGGGCCTTGGCATTGAACAATAGTTTACTAGCATATTTTTTATACTAAATAAATGTTCCGATTCGAACACCACCATCTATATACACGTGTTCACTAGACATATAAATTCTAGCAGTGCTTCAAAATACAATAATTCACTCGGTCCATTTTGTAATTACATATTGTCAAAATTATTTTTGCTAAGTGTTTTTTCTCCCCCATTTAGGCTCAATCTAGAACCCTAATCATATATATTAACAAAATTAAAATTAGGACCTCCATTGCAGCCAATGTATATAACAGGCATTTTACCATTGGAGGGTTATTAAGTTATCAGTATGTCATGTTTGTAAATTACAGTCATTTAATTGATTTTTGATGTTATTATCTAATAAGTACATTAATTCCATGACATCTAAAAATTATTTATAATAAAATTTAATTGTCAAGTGATTTTAAATGAAGAAACTAGGATCATATATTTCGTATATAATGTTAACGAGTTTATTTGAATTAACATGAGAGGATCAGTTAATTGAAAGCCTACTATGATATGACCTCCATAATATAATTAACATTTGTAGAATTAGGAGGTAGGCTACGTCTATATTTATCATAAAAATTGTTTGGTAAGAGTTTCTTTCAGCTTAATCGGAGATTTCAGGTTTGAGTTTTGAGTATGCAACAGTGTTAAATATTTAATAGAAAGAACTTCATTGTCTGAAAAGGCCCTGTCCGACTAAAACCTGAATTGGTTTAAATCTAATAGACTTGAGATACCGGGTGATCCATGCATCGAAATCTCCACTACTTGCAAAGAAGCTCAAGTTTAGTTTAATTTAGGTTTTCTAAATGCAAAGTTCTCTTGTGAACTTTGAAGTGAACTGAATGTAAAAGTGGGCTTTATATATGCAGCCTACTCATATCAATGGACCACAACAGAGAAGGCCCAAGCCCTGACAAGAAACTCAACCCCCAAACTCTTATTTTCCCTTGTTTCATTGGGAAATGAATTAGCTCCATGTGGATAGGAGATGCTTAATTACTGGTACTTAATTAAGCTGGTGTTTTTTTTGTTGGCTAACTAGTGTTCAGATTTGATAATAGAATTTATTTCTCAAATATTTTTTTTTTCTAGAGAAAACGAGTGTTCAATTTCAGCTTTACATCATGTTATGATACTGTGCAATTGATATTTGAATATTAATTGCACTTTTTCCTGCATTTGAATTGAATTTATATTTATCTAATTATCCATCAAGTGATATTGAATCTTTCCTAATTAAAAAATTGGAGATTTTTTTTAAGATGGACAAGTTTTTATACCACGAGAAAGTGAGTCACTTATGGCCTAATTAGTACTATTGGCTTAAATTAGTGAATGCCAAATAATTAATCACTGCAGCATCAAAGATTAAGCCAACATATAACATGTTACAATCGGGGGAATTAATGCAGTGCCATTAATTGTTGATTAGAAGTTAAAACTTGATCACATGAAGGCAGAAAAATAATTACATGAAACTAAAAATTCATAATTTCTATAAGAATACATATAGTATAATTTCCAATCTGGAGAGTACGTAAATAGTAGTACAGAAAAGAATTAATGAACAGTATATATATATATATATATATTCAGTGAAGCAGTTCCATTACTATATATATATATATATATCTGAAATAATATGTATATAAATGAACAGTAGACGTTGTTGTTCATCACGTATATATGATGAATTCTGATAAGGAATATATGAAGGCTGCAGCATATATATATAAAGGACAAGAAGAACAATATATTTGGAAGGAAGAAAATCTGCAAAGGCAGCACAGCAGGCTCCATTGAAGCTTATTTATTAGATGTGTCAAATAGTTTTCATGGAAGAATATATTTATATATATGTTACCAGTAGTACTATTACTGTATATGCATGGTCAATATATAATGCGATCTGACTGTCCACTGTCCAGTTCATGTCATCGAAAATAAACATTAATTAAAGCTCAGAGCTCCTTTGATTGATTGAATTTGAATATATATAAGATCTCTCTTTGTTGAGCTACGTAACGCACAAAGTATATATAAGACCTCATAGTTTCAGGTCTTAAAACCAAGTTCAATCAGCAGAGACTTGTTTATCAGTCCCCTTTGTATTTTAACCAGAAGAATAAAGTACATGTAAGAAATATTCTTTGTACTAATTATGCAGATTGTGCTTTATGTGGAAAAACAATATTGCAATTTAAATTAAGCCATCTGGGAATCTACATGAGTAAAAATAAACACCTCAATAAATTCTTAGGTAGATCCACATTATTTATAGATGATAGCAATAATAACACTCTATATCATTCCATTCCATGTGTTAATGATTGGTTTACTATGTATAGACTTAGTTTAGCTAAGAATTTCTCTAAGCATGTAATGTACTATCTGTGTAGTGCTAACATCATTTTTATTTTGAATAATATCAAATTAATCTATTGAAGTCCAATTATTAAACATATATAGTGTCAAAATTTTTACAGAAAGTTTATAATCCTATATGCATAATGAGCATATGTAATTAGTACTCGACCAGTAACATTTCAATTAATGAAGATTTGGATAGTGATCTATGAACTTTAATTACTAGTAAAGGAATCGCCAATAGCCGTAGTTTTTTAATCATTTTCCGCTATATATGATTTGACTTCAAAACTTATTACAGTACAACCTCCATATAGTAATACTCTTTATAGTAATAAACTCTATATGAGAATAAAATATCCCGATCCCAATTTGGATCAGTTATAAATAGAAATAACCTCCATATTGTAATAAGTTATAAAATTTTCAAGTCCTATTTTGATAAAAGGTACCTCCATAAAAGAATGTGTGTGTGTGTGTGTATATATATATATAATTTTATCTAGAATAAAATATTTATATAAATTTATTTAGTACAATGATTTTTTAGAGTAGTTAAAATTAGGGCTGTGCAAAAACCAAACGGAATCGAAACCGGTTCATTTCGGTCCGGTTCGGTTCCAATTTTTTAAAATTTTTTTAATTTCGGTTCGGTTTGGTTTAGGATTTTCGAGTAAAATACCGAACCGAACCGAAAATTGAACTGAAATATAATGTAAATTTAAACCGACCCCCCCTTTTCATCCAAAACCAAATCGAACAGAACCAGTTCAGTCTCCTTCCTAAATACTTCGGCTTCAGTTCTGTTTCAGGTTTTAGCAAAAAACCAGCTTGGTTCTAACCGATGCACACCCCTAGTTAAAATATCTTTAAATTTTTGAGTGTTGAATAGTTCCTTAATATGAATGAACGTTTTGTTGTAATTAAAATATTTCTAACTTCTAGAAGTAAAAGGTTCTGAATTTTAAATTAACCTTTTAAATAATTATATTACCACATGGATTGGTACTAATCATGGAATAAGAGTGAATGTCTCAAGATCGAGAACCGCCCTTACTAAATTATGTAAAAAAATTATATTACCATTTTATAAATGTAAAAATATATATTTTTTCTGACAATATATCATAATTTTAGATATTTTAAAAGTTAATTAGTTTAAAATATTATATTTTTTCTCATAAGTTATTATAAGAAGTAATATATAAATATGAAATAATTTTTTAATCAAAACTCTATTAAGTTATAACCTCTTTATAGTAATAAAATTTATATGGTTCTAATAATATAAGTGCATGAGGTTTTAATGTATATGTTCTATGAACGAGATGCACACTTGTTGACTAAACATGATATGCCTTAAATTCCCAAGTCAAAAATAGAACATATAATTTCTGCCAAAATCAATGAAATATGCTCTTAACAATTATAAAAAGAAACCAACTAGTGAATTCTTCCCTAGAGCATCTATCACACGCATAAGATGTATAATGCAATGGACTTTACTAGGTTTCCTACTTTGTGTAGTGTTTGGCCTTTAATTGAACTTACAATTATAGAACATTGTATTAACCCTTACTCGTGTTTGAATATGATGAAAGGCCAAAAGGCCACAAATTAATACTTTATCTAAAACCCAATTAGTAATAGTAAAAATTTTCGCTTCAAAGATGGTATATTCCAGGTCCAATCAAATCAAAAAGGGTCTTCAATTCCCCTCATAAAAAAAAAGAGGGTATTCAATCATTTATTTATTTATTTTTATTAATTACTTAGGAGAGGTATATATAATATTTTGATTTCTGAAAAAGTGCTGAACTTTCTATCAAAGTGTTCAGATTCCAAATTCAAGTACTTTGGGTTATGCCAACTTTTTTTGACAAAGGAGGCATCCCGCATGCGCGGGTTGAAGCTAAAAATATACAGATATCATATAAAGACCGCTCGTAAATTAAACATCACACAGTAAACTTAAGAATCAACCCACCAACAACCATATATATATGTAAGTACACGCACAAAGGAATAATTAAGAATATCGAGGGGCCATTTCTATATATACGTGTCAAAAGAAAAATAAAACGGCCAAGAAAAAAAAAAGTAGATTTATTGACTTTTATTCTTAAAAATAAATTTAACTTTTGAATCTTTATAATGGTGACTTTAATTACTTTAGGACATTGATGTTAGATAAAAATTGATAGTACAAGTATATATAGTCATCTCAAAATCGTTACTCTAATAAATCTATCTAATATTCCACCCCTATAATAAGTTAATCTATCTATTCCTGTCCATTAGATTTAGATGTATCAAAAAATCGATCTATTCCGGTCCATCAATTTAGATGTAAATTATTGTGAGGTTTCACTGGATGAATGTAAAAAATTAAGGAAATTAAGACCACAGGGTGTAAAATCATTTTTAAAATAAATTGGAAGATCTTTTTTAAAAATAAATTGGAAAAAGATAATATATAGATTATATATCTCAAACATCAGACTATGCCTAATCTCTTAATCAGGGAGGGAGATAAGGGAGCAGCACCTACTTAACATATTATCAACAGAAATTAACCCAGAGACCAGAAAGTGTATCCAGTACACACTCATTTTTCTTGGCTTCTCTATAATATAATAAAAGCATTAATATAAAAAACAAAAAAAAAAAAACTTCATGCATGCATATCGATTTCAAGAGATAACAGTACTATACACCATTGGACTTTAAGCAGTTTTAGAATTGGAGTTCAAGCAATGCACGCTAATTAAGCCTTTAAATCTTTTTCTCTACCATATATTTTTCCAAATCTTGAAAGAACGTTTGAATACATCATTTCCATATGAAAAATACATTAATCGTGTGAAAGGATTTTTCAATTCAAAGTTCAAATTAAAGAGCTACAGTGTCCATGGTGCTGAAAATTAAAATGAAAATAATTGAATGAAGTATTAAGAGTGAGACTATAGTAATTATATCATTTATTGAAGGATAAGTGCTACCTAATTAAATCCAACCATCAACATTAATTCCATTTTTCACCCTCGCCAACAAACATAATGGTGATGGAAGCGACGAAGGTCATATACAAGAATAATTATCATATGCATATTTGTACAAACAAAAGTTTCTCCGCTTTTCGATGTATTTATTTTGATGGATCAGAAATTAAGTAGACAAGAATAATAATAATAATCAACAAAGGACCTTTTTTTACACCAAAATGTAAGTACTTGTTGCAAGTTCGGTACAAAGAAGAGCATACATGTAAAGATCATAAATAACAAATAAATATGCAAGTTTATTAGGGCATGCATATGATATGCATGCACATATATATATGTTTATGATAGTAATTTTTACTCACTAATAATTACTGGCTAATTAAACAAAGATCTAGCGATATATAATATAATATAATTTATATTGTATATATGTTTTTATAGTGCATGGAGAAAATGAATTAAACCCTAGCTAGCTTACCTGGGCTTGAAAAGGAGTATTATTAATTTTGTCATCGACAAAGGAAATTTCTGCACTGTATGTGACTCCTCCATGGTCTCAACAAGAACGGGAAAGCCACATGTGGATTCAATTATTACATGCCATGATAATATATACGAATAAATTAATTCTTGCTTATAATTATGGGACCAAAGGATCAAAAATACTGTAGAGAAAACATATATATGTTTGATAAAACATTACAAGAGAAGTTACATAGCCAAATAATGTATTTAAACAGACATAACATGTTTTCTTCAAAAGTAAATAAACTCAGCATCATCTGTTAAACAGAATAATTAAGCTAATAAGTAATACTGAGAATGTCTGAATACATATATGAAAATTGAAAACAAACTAGTGAGATGATATATTTAGCAATAAAAGTAATGATCAGAATGAAAAAGAAAACAAAAAATAAAAACCCTTGTAGCAAAAAAGATATTATTATTATTATTATTGATATGGAATATTTGCTAGCTAGATGTAGCAAATGATCGGACCGAGACGCTTGATTCCCCGAGAGTTGTTTGTTGGATGGATCCTTTTTGATGAAAAAAAAGAACCCTTAAGCACACTTACAATAGCAACACTCTATTGTTTCTTCTTCTTCTTCTTCTTCTTCTTGATCTTGATCTTGTTGTTGGTGAAGAAGTAGGGTTTCTAATTGCTTTGGCTTAGGGATTTGAAGAAGAAGAAGAAGAAGAAGGTGGGAAGTGGAAAAGGAGAAAGTGGAGGTGAGGGGGTAATGATGATGATGGTGATGAATAGTCAGTGGGAAGAGGAAGAAGGAGGAGGAGGTCATCATGATTGCTGTTGGTTGATGCTGTTGAATGTTTGAAGAAAAATCCAATGTATTGCGTGCCATTTCCTCACATAAAGAAATTTAAAATAAAAATATACAAAGAATATATAAAGAGAGACATTTCTTTTCCTCTCTTTCTCTTTCTATATGTAGAGAGTATAGAGAGCATTATCACCAAACCAAACCCTTGGTGCTTGCTTTTTCAATGCCCCAGCTCTTGCTCTCTATGAAAAGGAAAGGTCCCATTTTTTTTAATAATCTTTTCATGGAAATAAGTATCTTCTACGTCACATAATACTCTTTGTTATTATTTTTAATTAAAACATATTTAAACTTTAAATTTTCATATCGATTATAATATTTCTATTATTAAATCAAATCCGAAGAGACAATTTCTTTATTATTGTCCCTAATTTCCAATCAAAATAGCAAAAGAAAGTACTTTCATTTCTTTTCACGTAATTAGCAAAACACCCTAATTACTCATTAAGAAATAATCTAATTTTTGAATTGTGAGCAAGTAATATTAAACTCACTTATATCATTGATGAATGTAATAAGTATTTTTATTAAAGAATCACTTTATATATATATCCTAATCCTATGTTGGTGTTTATTATGCTAGTTCTTAATTTTATAATGGATCACAGTAAAAGGCTGTTTGCGACTGTGTATATATGGACCGGAGGGAAATGCTAATAGTAAGCTTTATTGGGTTTAGATAAAGATAAGAATGTTTGCAGACCGACACAGATTTATATATAAATAATTAGTAAGATATATAAAGAATATGAGATGTGGAATGGAATCATATATAGAACTCAGGACTCTGACAAAATGGTAGAATCGATACAACATGAGAATGAGATAGAGGGAGTTCTCTTTTTTCTCTTTTTCCTTTTGATTATTGCTATATATATAGCAAAGAGGACAATATTTTTCGCTGTTAATTCTCAAATGTAATGATCTTTTTTTTTTTTTATCTTTCAAGTGAAAAAAGAATTATTTTTTTTTAATTAGCTAGCTAGTCCTTTTTCTCTTAATGTAAGGATTACAGCCAAGCATAAGATTCCCATGTTAGCATATTTTGAATTGTGTCACCTCAATCCTCTTTGATTTGACGACCTAGTGATCATCATATGTAGATATGATACTCTTGTCGTAGGTTTTTATTTCCCAGCCAGCCAGTCCCCCTCTTTATGAAATTTAGTATAATCCTTGAAATAATAACATTCTTAATTTAGTTACCCTAAATAATTATGATAGAGAAACGGAGGAGCTGTTATTTTTTTTTCTCAATCATCATTGGGAGAAATTTCATGGGATATAACCTATGTTTGGTTGGATAAAATATGAATGAAAAATTTTATAAAATTTATATATTTATATCAAATCTAATATCTAGTAAAGATGTTGGCTTTTGTCAAATCCACAAAAAATTCTTTGATTTAAAATTTTTAAAAATCCGATCTACTATATGAGTTTTTACTAAAATCTGCTGATTTAT